>JAFVLL020027211.1:0-25028 GCA_021397915.2 Tor tambroides | reverse complement strand
AGCACAAGCAGAGCTTGTTTGGCAGCATCCCTCACATCCTCCTTATCTGTCCGGCACAGATACACCAGCTGCTCGATGCTCTCTTTGGCCTGTGATGCACAAACACAGACAGCAAGGCACTTTACTTAAAGTCCTCCACCAACACTGAGGTGTGATGCTGCATATAATCTGATTCCCACTCAGATTACTAGAGAACATCTAACCACCAGGCTCTTGATGTTATGCAAGCATATATACGTGTATATACACAGTGTGGGAAAAAATAAATGTTGATTGAGTGGTGCTGGGTTATTGAAGAGAGATGTTTATACATGCATGAACTGACCTTCAGACATGCGAGTGCTTTACATCCACACACCCGCGTCTCAACAATGTCATCCTCCAGCAACTCTAGACAGCTCACCAACGCCTGAGACAGAACAGTAATGAGAGACACTGAGTGGATCAAATCAAAATCCTTTCTGAATAACAAAGCATTACTAACTTCTTTGCACTTAATAGTCACGATTAGGGATGCACCAATATTAACCCTTGTGATGTGCATAATAATAACTCCTTTACCTAATTTGGTGTTTTCAGTAAAAAATGGCCAGCCTTTGAATAATTGCTTGTACATCTCTAATTACGCTGAACCATAAATTTTGGATTCAATGTTTTTTGTTTTCTTTCTGTTAGCACGTTTTGTATTTCGTTTTGGAACTGACTGGTTGTAGGCCTTATTGAACAGCTGATGCACCTCAGTTTTTGAGTGAAAAAAGCATTATTGAATATGAATCCAATATTTGGTAATAATGCAGTATAAGATGTTTATAAGCAATTTTTTGTAGGCAGGTCATCTTTTGACAAGTGAAAAAAGATGGGAAAAGGTAAAAATTATACATTTTTAGATGATCAATTATCATTTTTGAGGGGAAAGTTGTTTATATCCTGTGTGAGGAAAATTAGTAATATTTAGTCCAATGCAATAACATTACGTAGTATTTTCAAGAAAAAGAAAATCCTGTCCAGGTCAAAATCATTTTCATGTTATGGCTGATGGCAGATAACTGATAAATAGTCTAAATTAAATTAACTAAAAACTAAATTATTAGTTTATTATTTTTAAAGATTGACCTTAAGTGTTAGTGTTATTTTAGTATCACTGATATACTATAGTTCTTGTTAATATTTTGAATTCTTTTTATATTATCTGTTTTTAGTTTAATTTTAAAGTTTGAGTAATTTTGTTTTGTATTTTGTAATAATATTTTTTTGTTTATTTAAATGTTATTTTGTTGTAGTTATTTAGTACTTCAAATTTAACTAAAAAATTTTTTATGTTTTATTTTATTTAAGTTAATGATTATTTTATTTCAAGTAAGGAAAATTAATAAAAAAATAACCTTAGCGTCAGATGACAGCAAAGGTAAAAATATGGAAAATTTAAAGTGTTTAAGCATTTAAAGTAAAAAACGCTGGACACATTTTACAGATTTTTAATGTTTCTCATGATCTTAAACACCATGTGATCTCATACTTAAAGGTGCCATAGAATGCACTGATACAATATTTTAAATTGTTCTCTGATATCTACATAGAAGGTATGTGGCTTAAGTAAGGGCAAAAATTGTCCAGAAACAGTTTTACATGTCCATTTACAACCCTAAGATTTCTCCCCAGAATGAAACGGTCTGTTATTGGCTTATGTGGAAGGGTCATGAATAGTAATGTTGAGCTCTGCTCTGATTGGCTGTTTCACAGTGCGGCTCATTTCAGTAGCTCACAGAAAGGAAACACAGGGAAAATATATATTTCAATACTTTCTCGTGCAGTTATATCGTTGGGTAATTATACTGTATTATATAAATTAATATGCTGGGCATTGAAACTTTTCAAATGCACGATCGCGTTTTACTTTCACTTTCGATATTCGCAATCGCATGTAACTCTGTTTATACTATGAAGTGGCAGTACTTACCACACATTTTACAAGATCAGATGGTGCTCAGGATCTGTAAATCATTCGCCATCATCCTCAGTCATCTCTCCTTACTCTGTTTATGTGGTAAGTGAAATCTTATGTACTGTAACAGGCTACCGCTAGCAAGGAGCTAACCATGTCCCTTTAGTGGCTCGCGTTATTTTATTAGAACGCGTTATTTGCTTTCCGTGCCTTTCTGAATACAGACACCAACCCATCCCTGCACTTCACATCCCCTGCACAGCCTGGAACATAACATTTATTTCCATGATCTGCCATTTTCGCTGTTGTCCTCGCTTGTTTCTTCACAATACCTGCAGAACTTCTGATGATTCGGCTGGCGGCTGGCATAGAACATGGGCGGGTACATGCAAATGTTGGGGGTGTAACTATTAGTGACCCCAACTGTTACGTAACAGTCGGTGTTATGTTCTGATTGGCCTATTTTACAGAGGTCTTTTTTATTCACGAGATTTACATAAGGAGGAAACAGTGGTGTTTGAGGCTCACTGTATGTCATTTCCATGTACAGAACTCTTATTATTCAGCTATGCCAAGGTAAATACATTTTCCATTCTATGGCACCTTTAAAGTTGTTACTGTTGTAAAAAAGAATTTTGCCAATATTTGTGTCCATACTTATATCTATAATCATCTATAATACCTATACTACTATTATATGCAAATCTACTGAAACTGTTACCTCCAAAAGTACAAACAGGAGTTTGTAGAGTTTGCACATATCTTACCCTCTCCCTGTGGCGGGTTTGGTCAGCTAGACTCCGCAGCAGGGAGCTGGCTGCACTGCACACTTTCCCCCTCGGATCCCTCAGCAGCAGACTGACTGCACGCAAGCCCTCCCTCTTCAGACTGCACTCTGGAGGCTTCTTCAAAGATTTTACCAGAACATCCTGATCTCCAGACTGCAGGCACTGAACTAGCCACACTGCAGGAGGAGGAGAACGAAAGAGAGACATGGGTGAAACCGATACACTGCTGAGAGAACATTAAGTGGGGGAGGAATGGAAAGATGCACCAAGAAACTACGACTGAGAAGTGGAATGGGGTGATAATTGGGGCGTTTGGGACGGAAGGGGTTGATACTACAGATTTGTAACACAATCACTCTTGCTAATGAATGTTTGAGGATAGACGAGTATAGTCCATTAACACTTAAGGAGCGTTCAAACTTAAAACAATCTGCAATGACCAGACATTGACATTTGAGTTCTCAATTCCTAATGACATTAAAAACTTTCAATGCAAACTGGATTTTGCATTCAAATCACATTTCGGATCATATTCTCTTGTCAAGCATCAAGCACAAACTCAAATCTTGTTACAATGAAAGCAATTTTTGAGCTAGAGGAGGCTGCATTGTTGGTCAAAGTAGGAATTTTTGCTTCTGAATGTAGTAACATTAATGGTGAGCTAAACTCATTTTTAAAATAAGATCCTAAATACATGGGATATAATGCAGGTAAAAAATAAGATGTCACACTATTTTGAAAACAAAACAGTTTTCTTGCCACTAAAAATGAACACTGGTGGCAAGAATGCGTTTGATAAACAGTGTTTTTTTTTTTGTTTTAAGGATCAACTTAAAATATATTTTTAGATTTATGCTTACAGCAATAATAAAACTCTCTATGGTCTAAAAATAAATAAATCTACTGCTAAAAATTTTGGTTTTGGTAAGATTTTTTTGTATTTTTAAAATAAGTCTCTTCTGCTCACCAAGGATGCATTTATTTGATCTAAAATACAGTTAAAACAATAATACTGTGGAATATTATTACAATTGAAAATAATTGTTTTCCATTTTAATATATTTACAGCAGCCATGATCACATCATATTTCAGAATTCATTCTAACATGCTGTTTTGGTGCACAAGAAACATTTTGTCTTATTATTATTATTATTATTATTCTTCCAGGATTTTTTGATAAATAGAACGTTAATAGCATCTATTTGAATGTCTTTACTATCACTTTTTGATCAATTTAATTTTTCCTTTATTGGAAAACAAGACAAAAAATATGATTTTATGAAGTGAACGCACTACTTCCGATCTGTTTGTTGCTGCAAACTGCTGTCCATGTGAACAGCCCTTTTTATGACACTCAAACATACCTTCTTCAGCCAGCTCAGGAATGTGTGTGTCCAAGTCATTCACCCCCTCTGCTTCCAGGTAGCTCCAAAATTGAAAGAGGGTGAGAGTCTCTTTGGACGCACCTCCTGCACGCCTGGGCAGCTTCCTCTCCAAGATTCGCTCCAGCAGACGTAGAAACACTAACACAAACACACACACACGTTCAGTGTCACAGAGTGACAAAGGAAATCTGATTTAGTCTATTGAAATATACACACTTTTAATTACACCCGGTATCATCAGAAACAATGATTAGCAGGATATTAAATCCTTCCCAGAGATGAAATACAGGAAGTTAAGTCTGTAATTTATGTTGATTAATGGATTGTACAGCAATTTCAATCTAGAAACCAATCTCCCAATAACTCATTTACAGTGCTTGTTCATGCATTAATACCCAACACACACACACACACACATACCTGTGTCTGTGAATCCGGCTCCTCTCTCAGGGAGTTTGCTGGCGTAAGTGTCGCTGAGTGCCTGTAAGAAGGCCTCTGTGGAAGTGCTGTAGACGCTGCAGCCATCCGTGCACTGCCTCCACAGCAACACAGCCCCCTGGCACTGATCTAACTGAGGAACAACTGCTCCAACATGCAAAGAGAATGTGGGAAATACAGAAGGTTGTGAGGAAAAACTAAAAATCTATGAAGTAACATTCTGTTGTAGAATGTAAGGCCTGTGTTGCATAAAAACATGTATGAGCATTTGCAAAGAAATGAGTACACAGGTAAGATACAACTAAAACACCACAGTGACTGATGCAAAGTCAATAAAACTAAAGCATTATAACAGTTTGAGACTCACCTTCCTCTGGTTGGATGACTTCGCCCCTCGAGTCCTTCACAACCCATCGTATGAGCTCGAGGACTCTCGCCTCCCTGAGAAGTCGGTCCAGAGCGTACATCTCCCCACAGCGTAGAGGCCCGAATGTGCCTAACCTCTGTTTACAATAACAAAACACAGAGTATGAATACAGATGTTCAGACTTCTGTTGGTTGAAATGTATTTACACTTATGTTCAAGGCAACAGAAAAAAAGAACAGAATTCTGTTTTCTTGCCATTAAAAATGAACACTCTGGAAGGAAAATAGTTTGTATCCTGCTTAAAACAATAATAAAACTGTCCACGGTGTAAAAAAAACAGTTATAGTATGAAAGTACAAAAAGTTTATGCTCACCAAGGCTGCATTAATTTGATCAAAAATACAGCAAAAACAATTTGTAACAATTTAAAATAACCATTTTATCTAACCAAATATATACTTGCATGTATGTGAATTTATATATACATAATAAATATACATAGTACACACACACATATATTATGTAAACAAAATCTTTTATTTCGGATGCGATTAATCGCGATTAATCGTTTGACAGCACTAATCCTAATTAAACACATATAGATATATAAACACTCAAGTTTTACTTTTAGACAATTATACTTTTTTGGACATACCTTATAATTTTAAACATCATTATTATTATTTATTCAAGAGCACGTCAAGTTTTAACATTTTTTTGGTTTAAAAATTCTGTTAGTTATAGGCCTGGTATCACAGACGGGGCAGCCAAGACTGGGCTTTAGTTTAATTAAGATAATAAGGCAGATTATGTTTTTACATGTATATTCAATGCCACAGAAAAATGAACTGAATTCTGCACATATTCTCAGTATTTGAAGTTGTTCCCCCTGTATATGGGACTTAACGTCCACATCTAGTACTATAAGACTAGAGTAACTGACCAGCAGCTGTGAGCTGCAGTTCTTCAGATGAACCTGCAGGGTGTGATCTAGAGTCGGGTAGCCTGTGCTGAGAGGACAGGAGGGAGTATCCCAACATCGCGCTTCACAGCCCTCATCCTCTCCTGCGCTTTCTACAGCCGCTGGCCGCTCCTCTGCGCTGTATCCATCACAACACATGAGAACAAACACACGTCAGAAAATGGCAACACAATATACTCAGAAAAAGTAAAGAGTTGGGATTGAACAGATAAAGTTGTGAAATCAAACTAACGGTTATCCTTCAAGTCACTAGATGGCAGTAGTGTAACATAACATTATAGAAGCAATGCATTTTGTTGAAAACCTTGGTTGAACCTAATTTCTTTTTGGCCTATAAAATATCATTTGACAGCAGAAAGATTAAACATTTCTCAAGTTCTGACCTGTCTGTCACACTCTGCCTCTCACCATCCTCCTCCTCTTCCTCCAGGTCTGATGTATTTAGGAAGTCAAAGCTCCCTAGAGCCGTCTCAACCGTCAAACTGACACTGGATGAGCGACTACGACTCTGTACCTGCAGATACACACATTTGCAAAATTACAAATTAAAAACTCTTGATTTTAAAGTACATAATGTATCAAACAGTTATACAAAATTGCATTTAAATTATTAGCTAAAAGAAACCCCAGAATTTAAGGCTTAAAGTTAACGTTCAAGGATTAATTGTTTACAAGATAATGTCAATTACCAAAACATTTTTGACTAGTAAAAATAAGCAAAAATCACATTTATTATGTGACATATCATTTCCAGTGTATATTGGGAAAAGACTTCACATCAGAATACGTGGCAAAATGCACAAAAGTATAGCCAAACGATTGTAAACATGAGGCTTGTTTGATAGAATAGTAAGCTAACCTTGTCTGTGCAAGTTACATCTAATCTTTCATCAAATATGCGCTTCTGATATTAAACTCTCGTGAATACATTAAACGAAACACTTCTAAGGAAAATGCAATACTGCAAAAGCAGTGTTTGTTTTTACAAACAGAGGAACAATTATATCTGTTAATCCACAACATGACACAGACACTGCCAGTAGACAGTTAACTTATAAAATCTGGAACATTAATAAAGCCAATTCTGGAAAAAGACATATTGTGTTTATTCTATGACTAAGCTAAGTTGTGCTGGGAAAACCTCTCTGCAGACACAGGATGAAGCGGTTAATAGTGAAAGCAAAGGTCATGTCTTTGATGAACTCTATTGTTCCACTGATGAAGACCAAAGTCTCTGGACCCAAACCCGGATCTGAGACTTTGATGGTTATCGTGGGGCTTGGATTCGAGCAATAACCAAAGGCTTCAGCGACCAAAACATTGAGAATCCAAGTCAGCCAGGAAGTGTTACACCCTAAAGCTCTGAACCCTCACTGCATGCTGGAAAGGACAGAGTTTAAAGCAGCGTTTTCTTCACTTTCAACCTCTTTGACCTTCTCCAACTCATAAAAGTTTCCAAATGTTGATCAAAGATGGTGATCTAGATATCTAACTTGATTTGAAAGTAATGGTGCATATACTGACGCAACAAATGGGTCGAATTTAAATCATGTGGTATAAAAAGTAATAACATTTTCCACAACTTAAATACATCTCGAGTCTACACATCAGGATAACTTTTTCAAATGGAAGATTTATGATTCACATCTGTAATTCTTTAAGGATAATCATATTATTATTTCAGAAACACTTCACCAAAATTTCTTACATAAATACATATTTATAATATATATTTGTAATCATTTCTAATATCTTTTTAATTATTTTTTGAGGATGTTTCTTCTGCATGTTGGTTGCGGTGTCACCACATGACTTGGTAGACAATTTTTTCTTTCAAATATTAAGTAGCAGTTTCAAATATTGAGTAGTTTTGGTAAAAAGATCTTTTTAAGTAGTAATAATAAAAACTGACTATGCCCAACTATTTAATACAGTTTTCTTTTCAAGAATTTCAGAAGGTTTTTCTTCCAGGACATTTGATCACCCTGACATTTTTGACTTGATTTACCTTAAAAAAATTCTGAAAAGAAATTTTAATACAGAAATACAAAACATACTCTTCAAAGAACAACAGTTTTGAAATTGCTTGAATTGCATTATTTATGTACTTGTGAATAAAATAACAGATCCGGACCAAAAAAAAAAAAAATTGGAATTTTACCAACCCTAACCCACAACAATAAGGTTCAGCACTCACTGTTAGCGCCTCCTCCAACAGCTTTAGCTCTTGTTCTAGGACCTGTAGTTCTGGGAACTGGCCTCTGTAGTCATCAAGGGAGGACAAAACGGCACCAAGGGCCTCCTCCAAACCGCTGTCTGCTGATTGTCCCTCCAAATCACCCGTAGGTCTGGTGTCTACTAAAGAACCAGACTTCTCTGCCAGCAGGTCGTCCGTTTGTGTCTTTGTGAGGTGTGGCTCATGAGAGGAATCAGTCCTTGGATCCTCGGAGTCCATCTGCCGGGACAAAGCATTAGCATTGGGGAAGGAGTCTTTGTCTCCACAGGTGGGCCTAGACGTGGGCTCTGTAGCTTTTTCAGAGTCACAAGCTGTGGTTTCTGCAGGAGAGCTACTTTCTGAACAGTTCAGTGGCTCAGCGGGACAGGATGGCTCACTCGTGGAGGGATCAGGAATGGGGCAGGTCTCCTGAGTGTCTGGTACTACAAAACATGGTTCTGCTCGGAGGGGCATATCCATAGCAATGTCACTTACAAATACCGAAGAGACCACTGAAGTCACTTCATTGGCCTCCGAGGATTCCCCAACCAGTCTATCTGTCAAAACACCATCTGCGCTGTTCTCGCTGATGTGGCTAAGGGAGCGAGAATAGCGCGGATGGCCATTGGGCACTTCCTGTTTCATAGGAGCCTCGGTGGTGACTGTTATGGTGGCTGTTGGTTTCTTCAGATCCTCCTCTTCTTCCTCCTCCTCGACCTCTTCTTTCTGATTGGCCAGGCGGGTGGGAGTAGAGGTCGCCGATTCGCGGGGTGCAAATGAGATTTCAATGGCAGGAGGAGCAGTTTGTACCTCAGGCTGTACTAAGTTCTTGTGTGCATGGCGCATTCCCAAGGAAAGCTGAGGACTGGAGGAATCATCAGAGGATTCGGAAGAGTTTGACCACGCCGTTCCGTTCTCCATCTCCTCTTGTCTCCTCAACATATTCTAGTGGGGAAGAAAGAGATTATGAGGACATAAACAAATGATTATACATTATAAATGATTTATGTAAAGACCCTTTCACATGACTCACAGTAATGTACCTCAAAGCATCAAACTCTTTTGGAGCAAAGCTGGAATACAGCGCTCAAATTTAAATACACTGAGTTCTATGGACAAAGCTGATGACACTGACTACTGTTCAATAGTTTGTGGTGGGTAATATTTTTAAAAGTACTTGACGGAAGTCTCTTATGCCTACTAAGGCTGCATTTATTTTATTAATTAAAAAAACAGTAATATCATTACAATTTTAAATAACTTATATATTTTAATACATTTTAAAATTTAATTTATTCCTGTGATGACAATGCCGAACGTTCAGCAGAACAAAAATGAACACTACCATTCAAAGGTTTGGGATCATTGAGATTTTTCAGATTTTTCAGATCATTCAGTATCTGATGCTCACCATGGCTACATTTATTTGATCAAAAATAAAGTAAAAACTGTAATATTGTGCAATATTACAATTATACTTCTATTTTAATATATTTTGAAATGTAATTTATTCCTGCAATGGCAAAGAATTCTTTACCAGCCATTACTACGATATTTTGTGATGATCCTTCACAAATCATTCTAATATGCTGATTTGATACTCAAGAAATAATTTCTTATTACAATGTTAAATCAATGTTAAAAAACAGTTGCACTACATAATATTTTTGTGGACAAATTTCATACTTCTTTTAGGATTTTTTGATAAACAGAAAGTTTGAAGGACCAGGATTTATTTGAAATAGGAATCTTTTTACATTACCATAAATGTCTTTACTATCACAACTTATATATGTGTGTGTGTGTGTGTGTGTGTGTGTGAATATATACTATAAATAAAGATTTCTGTCTTTCCTTATTCAAATACTTGACTTGAAGTTACAAAGACTGCAGAGTGGACTAACTTGCCTTATAGAGACTGTAAAAATATCCTTCGTGATGCTTGCGTTGAAGCCCAGATGGAGTCATGTGAAAGGCAATCACTTCATACTCTACCATAAAGTCCACAGTGAGAGATGTATGCTAAAATAATATCTGAGGACTGTGAGCAGACAGCAGGCAAGTTTTAGGAGGCAGAGAACAGTACAGTAGGATGATAGGAGTGTGTTCACTGTCACTCAGCATTAGTGTGTATCTTTGGACACGGAGCTTCATTATAGTGGAGAGCAGACTGGCGTCAGGCCCAGAGAACTAACACACTCCCTGCTCCCTCTAATTAACTTCCCTCGCTCGGCTAATGTGACCACCCTTCAAAACAATAACAGCATCAATGAATGCATTATTGACGGCTGTAGATGCTACTATTGTCACTCACAGTCAGACAGACAACGAATAACATGCACAAGAATCCTATTTGCTCTTATTTAATTAAAGACAACTGACAGGACACAGTGGAAATCATCACTACAACAACTATAATTTCCTAGACAGACAGCAGACACTACTCATTACCAGAAGGACCATACAAACCTGTTTTTGTCACAACTTTTCAGCCAACTACTGACTACTAACTAAAGCTACACAACTAGCTCTACGGGCCGACCGCACTTACATGGCTGGAAAGCAGAGACGAACCCAGGCGGACAGAGGTGACATCGCTGCATGAGCAGCTCTGAGTCAGTTTCTCTGTCAGTGTGTCTCTGAACAAATCCAGTAAGGACCAGCGCTGTTTGGACATCATGCTCCGTGGAGCTGTCTGCACGCAGTCAGCGGGAGAGCATGAGAATTTTGAGTCTATGGTAATCTGACCTAGCAAGTTATGAGCGTTTCAGACTTCTTCCATTTCATCTAACTCATCTGAGCTGACCCGAGATGGAGCCATAAGTTACCGTGACCTTGTGAGATCAAGATGCTTCTGAGAAATGACTACTATTAAATCTATGTAGAGTCTATTGTGCTAATTTAAATCTTAAGAGGGTCTGGAGAACTGTGAGATCTCCATTAGGACAGAGGAGAGAGATCTGTGGTATATCGACATTACAGTGGTATGCACTTAGCAGAAATTTCTGGTTTGAATCAATTCATATTAAATGTATCACCCTTGAATATTTCAAAAGCAAAGCACATGAGCTATGAAAGCAGATATAATCTAAGGACATATTACGTATATGTATGGGATTCAAAATTTCGCTTAAATCTCGAAAGGGTTAAATATAATTGGTTTGAAAAAATATAAAAACAAAGACATTTAAGATTCTGTACCATTTCTAGGTCACTAATCAAATAAATAAATTTGTGGCACTGATCATGTGATTCCTCTGTATGGATAGATGGATGGATGGATGGAGGGATGTTCCACTGAAGCACATTATACTTTTTGGATCACTGTCAGATCATGCTGGAGCAAATCATCATCAGGTCTGACACAAACTTGTGAAGCTCATGCAGCTTGATTTCTCACATTTTCACATTTACTATTATAAATTATAGTAAATAAAATTAAATCAAATGTGCAAATTATTATAAATATTATAGTATTATAATATTAATTGTTTTTAGTGATTTTGAATTATATCATTTGTTATAAAATTAAAATATACAAGTTTTAAAAAATTCAAGTTGTTTGTAAAAATAAGTGTATCGAAAAACGCAACAAAATTGTATATAATAGTTCATCTTCGGAACACAAATTATGTTATTTTTATTGAAATCTGGGAGCTTTCTGACCCTGCATAGACAGCAACGCGACTACCACGTTCAAGGCCCAGAAAGGTAGTAAGGGCATTGTTAAAACATCAGAGGTTCAAACTTTATTTTACGAAGCTACGAAAATACTTTTTGTGCGCAATGAAAACAAAAATAACAACTTTTTTAATTCTATTTGATCAATGTCCTTACTATGTTTCAGGGCCTTGTTCGGTTGCTGTCTATGCAGGGTCAGAAAGCTCTCGGATTTCATCAAAAATATCTTAATTTGTGTTCCGAAGATGAACGAAGGTCTTACGGGTTTGGAACGACATGAGGGTGAGTAATTAATGACAGAATTTTCATTTTTGGGTGAACTATCCCTTTAAGATATAGACTTTTGGATCCCACCATATATAATAAAAGGACATTATATGCTCTGAATGGACAGACTCACATAGAAGGCCTGCTCTCGTAGAGAGGGTGTATCTGGAGGACTCTGGTTGTAGGTAGAGAAGCGTTTGTTGACAGTAGGAGCTTTGTTCACGGTGCTAGCTGAGGACGACTGGTCATCTTTGTCGAATGGACTACAGAAGAAAAGAGAGAGAGTTTTATTTTAACAGGGCATTTAAAATAAATAAAAAATGCAGCTATGAGATCTGGCAATGGGTGACATTTGATGGGATCCCTCAAAGCTGTACTTACTTCCAGGTGACTTCTAGACTGAGCTTAATGGTGCCCAAGTCATTGATATCCACAGCTACTGTTTGAGGCAGGGCAGCAAACAGGTCCTTCGTCTCACACGAGACACTTCCCACCACCACGTGATTGGCCAGACTCTTCAGCTCCGTCACCTTGACAACCACATACAAGATGTTTATTTAGGAGGAAATGTCATCATCAGTTTCATGACCAACACACTGTCACGAGTTCCTTTCAATATTAGTAATCACTTGTTACATAGGTTGCGTGTTTTGTGAGAAGATCCACTTTTAACTTCCATATTTATATAACTTCCATAAAACACATTTAACTTCCATATTATCATTATTTTAAAATGACATGATATTTATTGGGAAATGTGTAGGATATAATTTTTTCCTTTGAGATTTGACCAAACTTTGAAGAATGCTTGAAGAACATTTTAGGCTATGATATTGTTTCTTTTTGAAAAATGTAACATTAATCAATCTAACTATTATACTAATTATTATTACATAATTAAGTTTATTATTATTTTATTTTATAATAAAAATAATTGTATTCATTAGAATAATAATTCACAATAACACTAGGGGCATAGTAAATTTTGTAGTTAGGATGTTGGGATGTTCCAGTCGGACATAAGGTTTCAAATTATGGAGTCACACTGCACTTTGAATCAGACCCAACAGTACATTTTACAGCTCTCAGGCCAACTGAAAACATTTTGACAAACATCAGCTGCATTCTCTTCATTCCTCCCCTAGAGTCTCTCTGTTTTAATATTGCTGTCTTCTGTAAATTTCCCTTCACTCTATCCCATGCAGTCTTCCTGTCTCTATCCCCCTGCCTTTCTCTCTCTGTCCTGGAGTGATGTTCCCTTCCTCTCGCATAGAGTTACGTGTCATGGAACCATTGGGAGAGAAAAACAAGTCAAAGTCCAGCTGTTGTGCTGTTATGTGCATTAATGTCTCACAGATTGATGTGACTGTGGTGCACATGTGAGTGTGACAGGAAGGACAGACAGAGACTAATAGTATGTGTGAGAGAAAGAGGAATGGAGAAAAAACAAATGACAATATAAAAACAAATGTAACTGTATTTTTAAATAAAAATTACCTTTATAGACAGGAACTCTGTGATAAGGGGGAGGAAGACCATCTCCTCACTATCCCACACTTGCTTGCCATTGATTTCAATCCGACCCCGCAGTTTCCACCGCTGACGACCGTACTTCATAAAGATCTGTGGAGGTATTTAAAAGAGACAGAAAAATCCATTAACAAATGATTAAAATGATATCTTAATCAGTATAATAATAAAATTAATAATATTATTTTTAAAGTATTATTATATTTAAATTTACAGGTTATTTCTACTAAGAAGTTTGATCTATGGAGGTATTTAAATCACACCTTCATTTAGTCTGATTAACAAAATTAAACTATTATTATTATTATTATTATTATTATTATTATTGTTAATATTATTAAAATTGTTATATTGTAACCTAAATATACTGATTCATAAATTATTTGAATAATTTATCATTTATATCCTGTTGTAAAGATATTTTACTTGAAGTCTTGACTATTATATTAATTATAATATATATATATATATATATATATATATATATTCTTTAAACAAGACAAATTCATTGCCAAAGGCAAAATATTAAGGCTTGCTTCACAGAATAGTATTTAAAAAAACATCTAACAGAATTACAACTTTTTAAGAACTTTAAACTTATTATTTATTCATTCAAGTGGAGAGGAGAAAGAAAATCTGGGCTTTTGTCTGTTTTTTTCACAGTAAAGGCAATGAACAGAGTGAGAATAACAGATGGGCTGAATAAAAAACAAGTCTCTGCCACCCACTCATTTATCCATTTCTAGATCTTCTCCAGTCAATTTCTTGTTCTTTTTCACACCACCTCCCTCCTGTCACATCTCAGAGGACTCTTGCTGAGCAGACTGTGCTGACTCACTGCATTGATTGGCCTGTCAGTCACTCTAAAGCTCTTGCATGTTAAACAGGTGGAGGTGGGGCCGACACATTAACATTCACCCCTCTTTAATTATCCTACGCCTCCCCAAATCTGTTCTTCCCTGCAAAGAGCAGATGCCGAGATCTGTCTGTGTCTGTCTCTCTCGTAAGCAGTCATTTAGTGGACGCTTTCATCCCGTGCTAGCTACTTCATAGACTGCCCTGTGCGGGGTTAAAACCAGCCAGATCTTCAATCCCCGCTATCTGTCATATCTGCAACTGACGACAGTGCAAAGCGTACGAAAAGGAATTCCATACAAGAATCGAGTCAGACCTGAATGCAAGTTTGCAGTTAATTGATATTTTGACACAGGAATCAGGCTAGTTGTGTCTTTATTACAATAAATAGCATTTTGATGAAAGATTATGAAACTATGCACACTCACGAATTGTTCACAATATGATTTCATGCTGAGTATAAATGAGAGAGTACGTAAATTATAACAGCAACTCACCTCATATTGATCTCCAGCACAAAGTCGTGCAAAACCCGCCAAGCCTGAAACAAAGGCATGCATCATTATTTAAGTACAGCACACTGTTAAGATCATGAAACAGAAATGAAACCAGAAATGTGATATGAAACTGTAGGAAATTACAAATTAAAATCACCGTAGAATGGACTCTGGTATACAGAGACTGTCTTACCCTTCATTTTGACATGGAACTCCCCCAGCTGGTTCTCCAGCTCACTCTCTAGCATGCACATATTCTGCAGGGACAGAGACCGAGACAGCGGGTAAATACACAGAGGAAAAGAGAGTAAGGTGGCAGGCATGAGAGAAATAAACATGCAATGTGTAGAAACAATGATGCAGCACACTACGGTTTGAACCGTTTATCATGGAATAATGCCCACTCTTCACTTAATTAAAAAAAATAGTAGGCAGTACATAGTATAAACTGTAAAGTATTCAGCACAAGGGAGAGGGAGGAGAATAATGAGGAATCCTACAGTGGAACACGTCTTGCAGCAACCATTAGGATAATGAAAAGCACTTGACTGGGAAAGGCTGTCTCTCTTAATCAGATTGCCTCCCTGCATTATTTCCATGAGCATATCGAATGAGTTTAGTTCAGCCCTGTATCCATCTGTCCGGATGCAAAAAAACAGTGGCCTAAGCCATAATCAGTAAAGTGTAAGTCTCAACTTCCCGATAATGTAATAAAACTAATCACATTTTTCAGGGTGGTAATTTTACTGGAACCATGTATTGCAAAATTATTTCTATATTAATCTCTTGATGTTTATCTTACCATTGTAAATAAATTATTTTATCGTTTACCCACAACTCTATTCCCTCATGGCTCGCAAAGTTAAGTGGATGCAATTTACTATCACCAAACTGAAGTGGATTTCAATTCTGAATTGGTTACTAACAATGTAAATGTAAAGTAAATTTCAGTTCTGAAGTGAATTTAGTTCACAAACACTAAGCTGAAATAAATTTCAGTTCTGAACTAGATTAACTTTATTAACACTAAACTGAAGTGAATTTCAGTTCTTAATTGCATTCACTTTACTAACACTAAGCTTAAGTGAACTTCAATTCTGATGTGGATTCAGTTCACAAACACTAAGCTAAAGTGAATTTCAGTTCTGAATGGGATTCAGCTTACAAACACTAAGCTGAAGTGAATTTACATTTTGAATTGGATTTGCTTTACTAACACTAAGCTGAAGTGATTTTCAGTTCTGAATTGGATTCAGTTCACAAATACTAAGTGGAAGTACATTTGAGTTCCAAAGTGGATTCAGTTTATTAACACTTAGTTGAACTGAATTTCAATTTTGAAGTGGATTCAGTTCACAAACTCTAAACTGAAGAAAATCCTAGTTATAAAGTGGATTCATCTCAGTAACACTAAGCTGATGTGAATTTTAGTTCTGAAGAGGATTAAGGTTACTAACAATAAGCTGAAATAATTTTTAGTTCTAAAGTGGATTCACGAAGGGTTTTGAACCCTTTTAAATCCTATGTGCCCTGTTTACTCTAATCTTGTCTTTGTTCTTGTCTTTATTGACAAAGTCCATAATTCTTCTTCCTCTTCCACCCATACTTTCATCTAACCAAACACTCTTACCTCTGTGTACTCTTTGAAGCTCTTGTTAGCTTCAGACAGACTCTCTCTGGCCTCCCTGCTGCCTGGAGAGGCTGTGTAAGCCTTCACCATCTTATCGGCGCCGTCTCGCAGTCTGCGCTGCATACAGTAGGCCTCATAGAGCTCGTCAATCTGCAGACACATCCGCAACACCCGCAACACCCCAGTGTTTATTACAATCAATGAAAATATATTAATTATGTACAATATATTGATGTGTGTTCATAACAAATGTCTTCAATAACATATCCTGCTGAACAACCCATCTTGAGCAGTATTTTGAAACATGGTAGCTGGTTTCTAGCTGGTCATTACATGGAAATCCATTCTTATTATATTACATTTTTGCTTATCAAAATGTATTTTGTTTTAAGGACGTTTAGATTTTTGGAATAAGAATTTTTTGCCCCTTCAACCAGCAACAAACTAGCAGGTCATACCAGTTTAAAATTGTCAATCTGGATTTTGTAACATGGTGATTGGTCAGTGAAATAATGACCATTTTAGAGCAGCTACAAACTAACTACCATGTTCCAAAGCACAGCAGCTACTTAAGCTGAATTTTCCAATAAAGTTCAGTATTTTTGACTTAATGAGGTAGCCACAGTTTAGTCTACATCCAGATGGTGACACTGACTGATTAACTGCATATGCACACACATGCACAAACCACAACATCTTGTTGTTAATTCTTTTCTTGCCCAAGTACTTCCTGCTAGGCCTCATTGTCTTCAATACAAGTAATTTAGATTTTATTGATCTATCCGCAACACCTTGAGCAGGTCTGCAAATGTGGAAGTCAGTAATGGAGACAGGAAACTGTTAAATGTCAACTAAAATTTAGGCAGACGTTATCTTTACAAATTAATTCTGTAATTATTCACAGCACGAGTCCTGCAATTCAGAGATTAGAAAAGAATGAGCTGTCCATTGTAAATGAGTATGAATGAATGAGAAACATACAAACAGTATGAAAGCTCCATTCACTTCACTGAAAGAATGTTCAGCAGGGCAAGGGAGGTGTATGAGGAGGATTATGACATTAAAAAGCAATACCCAACCGAGAATAATCACAGAAACACCACTGTTTAAGCTTTGCAAAGAATGGCAGTATTTAGACAGGCAAAAATTACTGAACATGTATACACCCTTCTTCTATGTACACTATAATTAAAAGTAAGGCTATAAATTAAGACATTATATGTGACCCTGGACCACAAAACCAGTCTTAAGTCGCTGGGGTATATTTGTAGCAATAGCCAAAAATACATTGTATGGGTCAAAATTATCCATTTTTCTTTTATGCCAAAAATCATTAGGATATTAAGTAAAGATCATGTTCCATGAGGATATTTTGTAAATTTCTTACCATAAATATATCAAAACTTCATTTTTGATTAGTAATATGCATTGCTAAGAACTTCATTTGGACAACTTTAAAGGTGATTTTCTCAATATTTAGATTTTTTTTGCACCCTCAGATTCCAGATTTTTAAATAGTTTTATCTCTGCCAAATATTGTCCTATCCTAACAAACCATACACCAATGGAAAGCTTATTTATTCAGCTTTCAGATGATGTATAAATCTCAATTTTGAAAAATGGACACTTAAGACTGGTTTTGTGGTCCAGGGTCACATTTATATTTTTATTTGTGTGCCACCATGCTTTACTGCTTGAGCCATAGGAACATACTCAAAAGGGAAAAATAGTAATTTCATGAACACAGGTTTTCTTGTAGGTATAGTGATTGGGATGTGAATTGAAATTAGGCTGTTATATGTTAATATTATGTAATAATATTAAATAATATGTTAATATTATTTCAATTATATCACAATTTAAAAGAACTGTTTTATATTTCAATATATTTTATAATGTAAATTTCTGTGATGGCAAGCTGAATTTTAGAATTTAGTGTCACATGATCCTTCAGAAATATGTCTAATATGCTGATTTGGTGCTTTGGAAACATTTCATATTATTATCAAACAGTTGTGCTGCTTAATAATATTGTTGAAACTGTGATACATTTGTGATACAAGATGAATAGGAAGCGGTCTTTTCTGTCACTTTTGACCAATTTCATTTATCCTTGCTGAACACAAGTATTAATTTCTTTAAAAAAAATCTAACTGGCCCCATAGTGTATGAAATACATCAGCCACGGTATCCTGCAGAATTACCCAACTCAGTGGGGGAGCCTCATACTGGTTGTTCAAACATAAACAAAAATGTGCAAGTCGAGTGACACAAACACACATAATTCTTGAGACTGAAGGCGAGAACAGGGGCGAAAGAGTCTGCAGCCCTTAAAAGGTTTCTTGCAATAACCGAAAGAGGGACGAAGGAAAGACATAAAGTGAGAGAAGGAAAATATTCCTCTCAGTGTGTCCATCTGGAGGCGGTTAGGATCCGTCCAGTGAGCGTGTTCCAGCATACTGGCAGGGAGTCAGCGGGACAGTCATAAGTTTCACAGAGTTATGACAAGCACCTCTTCTGCTAATACACACTGCTACACAAAACTGATAACAACACGCCTCTTCATTCACATTTGCTGTAGGCCATAGCCAATACAACAAACACCACGATCCCTACAAAGCATCTGAAAGTTTGTTGAGTTTGTTGTCGTTAGCACTGCTTACCAAAGTCACTTAATATTAAGCTTTTTATGGAATTTTTTCACTTTGCCCCTCCTCCACTAAAATAGAGGCCCAACATATCTGACCCAGCAAAAGCATGGAGACTCCCTGCAGCGCCCTCCGCTCATAAAACGCAAACTAATCACACATGAAATGAGGCTGTGAAGGAAAGAGAGGAAGAGGAGGATAGAGAGGAAGGCCTCTTCCTGTAGTGCAGCTGGCTTGGGTTAGTTTAGGCTGTTAGTTCAGACTCCAACCGGTCTAGTGGAGGGTTTAACCGCTCCCCAAACAAGCTAAGAATGCGAGCAGCCCCTAAAGCTGTCCTCTGCCTGTGACCCGTGTACACTGTAGTGTGTGAACATCTATGTGTGTGTACAGGGGGGGGGGAAATCTGTCTGAGAATGTGTCCTCAGTGAGGGGGGGGATTACGCTTTGCTGTATATCCTGTAGGAGACTATCTATCAGGAAAAAAGTCACTGTTTAGACGCAGACAAGTACGTGCATGAATGCATGCGCACAACCGTACAGAGGCTGTTATCGGGGCCAGTGGGCCATGCAAGAGCAGTCACTAACACAGAGACATCTGAACAAGAACAGACCTGCTGAGCTACAAAACACATGCAACTCTGTTTGACATGAGTGGCACATCCTGGCGACTGCTCAAGAAATATTCCATTTCAAGACTTTTTAAAATCTAGTTAAAAATATTTCATATTTATAACAAAATATTTATACCATTTTTAACAAGAGTTTTGATTTAATGAATTAAAAAAGAAAATGTCAGATGGTATATTAATCAAGTAAAAAGAAAAAAACATACCTTTCATCTTGAAAACATAAGAGCATTGTAATAATTGTTTTCAAAACAAAGATTTTTCCAAATATATCCTACTTTTACAAATTTCATGAATAGTAAATTTTGAGATGGTTTTATACCACTTGTGCATTCAAAATATTTGCATAGCTATGCTTTACAAATGATTTGCATTTCAGTTAAACGGCAAGCTTACCTTACTGAGATGAAACTCCAGCCGTCTCATAAATCTCTCAATTACTTTCACTTGCTGAGAGAACAGAGAACAACATTTATAATGTTGCAAATATTATCAAGAGGCATTCACAATTCAATAATATGAAATAAGAGTTGATGGTGCCAGGCTTTTTTGAGTGTAGTCTCTAAACCAAAACTAAAGCCAGATGAAAATAAAGCAGCGCTCACCTTGTCAAGTTCATACAAAAAACCCTACAAAAGAGCAACAGAGATATTACAAATCAAACATTAACATCAAAAAAGATAGAAAAGTGCTCAGATTTGAATGGCTTAGTGCTGTTTGAAAACTGTTGAAACTGTTTGAAATTGCCAAAGTGTCTTCACGTTTGGGAAAATAAATAAATTGTGTGTGTGTGTGTGTGTGTGTGTGTGTGTGTGTGTGTGTGTTTTGTTTAGACTTACCAAGCGAGAGTTTCTCTTAGACTCCTTCATTTGTCTGCTCAGACTGTCCAGCTCCATCTGATGGACTTGCAGGTAGGATCTGTAGAAGTATGTACATCAGCTAACAGTGTCTGTGCCACTGTCAATGACTAATGTATTGTGCAAGCATAATCATGTTTCATAATAGCTCTCTGTGTGAGCAACTGATAACACACTGTATTACGCATCTAAATTAACTGTAATGGCTAATACTCAAATGCACAGCACACGCATTTGTGTACATACTGCAGTCCTCTCTTCAGGGCCTCGTACACCTCGTCCAGTCTCTCAGGCTGGGGCACCTTTGGGGGAGGAGATTTAGTGGAGAGCGTGAACATCCTGCTTACTCTGGAGGGAGTCTTCCTTACACACGCTGGGGTGCTGAACACAGACAGGTTCCTAGGACACATAAGAGGTACATAAAACTTAAGTATACATTTATCATTTTTGAGGTCATTTAAACAGTTTTTCAGACCCTAGTTTAATGTGAGTCAACTACAACAGTATGTTTTTTTTTGTTTGTTTTTTACGCAAACCTAGTTAGGCCAACTTTTTGTCCCAACCCAAAAAAAAATAAAAATTATATATATATATATATATATATAATTTTTTTTTTTTACATTTTTGAAAAATGTCAAAAAATATTAAAATATATTAATATAAAACAATAAATTAAGAATACATTAATTCAAATAATGAACTGCAAATTATAGTAAAAGCTATTCTTATTTCACCTTATGTTACTTACTTTCTCATATTTAAATCAGCAGAATTCACAACTACAATGTTGAAAACATCACAGGAAACTAAACATTTGAGTCTGTATGGCATAAAGTTCGGCAAAAGATTTAGTGACAACGCAGAAAAAGACCTGTAAGGCAGGTGACATTCCCATTAACCAGGCCAAAACACTCTCATCATCCTTTTGATTGAGCCCTGAACTACAAGTAATCATTTTGTTTACAATAGGATCTGTTTTTTCGACCAATAGATGATGAGGGGCTTGAATGAAAAAAGTATTATAGTCAGCCAGAGAAACAATCTCTTATCTAAATCAATAGTGCTTTAGAACAACACTCGTGCTGATCGATTCAAGCTGCAATTACTCTTCCAAGATGACAGACAGCTCAATAAAATGAAGAGAAACACTGATGCATCTTGACACAATTTTCTCCTGTAAAGCTGTATGAGGATACAGCAACAATAGCGAAGGACAGTTCAGGTAAATAAAACAGTAAAGCAAGTCACAGTAACAAAAGGAACACAGAAAGAGGGGGAATGATTGGGAAATCAGTTATTTAACCAATGTTATTCTTTATTTGATATTTTTAACCCATATTTGTGTCTATCTTTCATCCTCCCGTTCATTCTTTCAGAATCTCTTGTTCGGTGTTCCTCCCTGTTGTCCTGATAATGGCCTTCTTTAATGTTTCATGCTTTCTCTGTCTCTGCTCTACTTCATCAGCAGGGGTTTGAAGAGAGCTCTACATGCTTTTGAATCAAACTACATCAACCACAAGAGTCAGCGCTTAAGAGCCACTCTGCCTCTCTAAAAAATTAACACGATGCCAAATACTTACCTTTAAAACACAGCACACATACACTTGAACAAAAACAACACTTATTTATTCAACAGATAAAAAAAGAGAAAATTATTCAACCAAGTCTGTGTGGAGTGTACAAAATCTACTGGCTACAAGATCAACACAGATTTTCATGAAAATCTGTCCCCTGTTTTGTTGGAGCGAAGCCTTTTTGTAGCCAATGATAAACGTCCATGCTTTTCTGCTGCCTGCAGCTATTAGGAAATGTATGCCAGTTCCACAGGACGTCCTGTCAGATGTGACTTCCCTTTAAAGACGTTTAATGGTCATAATTGAAAAGGCTAATGCGATATATATTGTGAGCACTTGCTCTAAGTTAAACTTTTGTGTTTTGGGCTAGGGTAATAGACATTAAAATCTATTTTTATAAAGTGTTTGATATATCACCCATCCCTAATGCATGCTTGAGAGCACCGCTTCTGTTGTTGATTGTTTATGGATGAATATGTTAACACTGACCTGTAAGACTTATCGTAGGAGTTGACTCCGGCGAAGGACTGGCTCCTAGTGATGGATCTGGCGACGACCCTCCGCGTGGGGCGCACAGAAAGGGACATGGTGGACACAGCTTTGGAGGGACTCCCTGCAGAGAAACAGGAATATTACATGAGGTCAAAGTTGGGTGCAAAGACATAAAATCTACTGGTAAATCAGTCACCGAATAAAACAGGACATCATTTCTAAATTAAAGTTTATTCTAGAGGTGGTGCCTTTGCATTTGCATCTTAAATGTAATTGTTTAAAATTAAGGCAATAAAATCTCATTATAAGACTTTGGTGCAGTGCTCCTCAGGCCATGAATGAATCAGTGAATTGTTTAATTTATTTAACAGAGGATATTGCGGTTATCTAAGGATAAACTCTCTGACCACTCAAGATAAAAGCACTTTAGATTAATTTTAACTGTATTTCCAGGAAACAATATCAGACCTAATAGCTGTGTTTACATTGAGTCTTTGAAAGGAAAATCCCTGACTAATCTGAGTTTCATAACTGTTTTCTTGTGTACCTTTCATAGTTCTCAAACTATGTGTAAAACACAATGAAAAGTCTTGCAACTAAAAGGAAGAAAATCAAGTGAATATAAACAAGCACCCCTATTATAGCAAATCCAAAAGGAGGTAATCTGTTCATCCTCCAAAAACTAAACCCACAAAGTCATTCATGTGTCATCATTTATTCACTTTTCTGCCATTCCAAATCTGTACGACTTTCTTTCCTCTGTGTAAAATACCAGATGATGTTTTGAAAAATGCTGGTAACAAACCAATTTACAGTTCCCATTAACATTCCTTATATTTTTGGTTACCAACATTCTTCAAAATATTTTGTGTTTCACAGAAAAAAGAAAGCAATTAAGGTTTGGAATGACATGAGGGTAAGTAAATGATCTTTCATGTCACTTTTAAAGTCAACAAGAAATGGCATGATGAGATAAAATAAGTATTTCTGAGTGAAAAAAAAAACTGAAAGAGGGGAAAAACATGATTTTATCCATAAGGAATTGACTGGATCATGAAAAGCAGCATAGTTAGGTAATGTCTGGGATGGGACAGTGTGATAAACGGAAGTTTGACATCACCTAAGAAGCAAAGTTTTTTCATAGACGATTTTCTTATTGGGAACTATAATAACCAAAGAATTGTTCAATAAGTCTATAAATATGTGTCAAGAGACTATATGGGGTAAATATGGTATGCATTGACGTCCCTTTCCCGCCGGAACACGGCCCCTCAGCCGTACTGAGAGGCAAAAGAGCCTGCTGCATGACTGGATTTAATAGGGAAGCTGTGAAAACGCGAGTAAAACAAACGATAATCAGTTTAAACTAAACGTTGTCAGACTCAATATAGTGTTCCTTACAACTTACCAAAGATCCAGTGGTCCACTGATATTGATATGCAGCCAGGAATCATGTTTCCTGACATTTATATGTGCCTGATTTCAACGCCGGGGAAATACATAAAGCAAATTTATTTAACTGTGAGTGCATTTTGTAAATACAAAATAGGTTGGTCTAAATCCAGGTGATCACTTATATCAGTGTTGTATATATCGTCCAGCCCAAAAACGTAGGCCTAGTTTTTGTTAGGGCTGTGCAATTAATCGAATTCGATTAGGGCTGCAGCGATTCGTCGACGTCATCGATTACGTCAGTTATGAAAATACGTCAATTAGCATGGAATGCGTCGACGAGTCGCACCTTTAGCCACGCCCATTGCGCGAGCCTGCAGTTATCCCTACTTAAGACTGTTTTTCTGCCATGTTTAACACAAAACAAGACTCTAGAGCAGAAGGTAAAGGCTAGTATGGCAATATCACTTCATAGAGTTGCGTTCATAGAGCATTATTATTATTAGACAGCCAGAACCGCATATATATAGCCGAACTGACGCGTTTATATTGTCAGGATTCACAACCGCATTCAAAGCTGCGATGAATGAACGGAACAGCACGGGACATCGAGTTGCCTATATAATCATGACGGGTTTAATGCACTCACAGAGACGGAGAAATGATTCGCGTTCATCTTAAGATCCACCGGAGCTGCCGTCAGTGCCGTGGGCGCAATCGCGCGAGCTCTGAGACGCGCGCACCAAACGCGCTCTCTGCACTCGCCAACAAAGCATTTAAAGTCATTGTTAGTTGTTTGTGTGTTGGATTCGACTGCGCTCCTTTATTAAAAACAGGCTGTCAACTGTGATAAAACTTCCC
>JAFVLL020027209.1:72040-100235 GCA_021397915.2 Tor tambroides | reverse complement strand
GATGGGAACATAATTCATGTATTTAAAAATTGTATTTCCATCTCTGTTGCAACAGTTTTGGAAGTGTCTAAAATGACTGTATCCATATGTACAAGGCTTTGGTGTTTGGTGATGAGTTTTTGGCTCAAGGCCTGCATTTGTTTATATATAAAACATTACAGTATAAATACAATATTTATTATTTTTATAATAGTCACGACAATGAAACTGGCCATCAATGAAAAAAAAAAAAAATCTGTGACTCTAAATGGTCATTAAATGGAGATCCAAAATGTATTACTATTAAGTACAGTATTTTCCAGAAAATACGTTGCACTACTGTAAGTCGAAATTGAGAGTTGAGAGAAAAATAAGTCTCATAAGTCACATTTTATTTACAATTAAATACAAATGTAAAATACTGGTTAATAAAACAAAACATACAACAAAATCTTTCAATTTAATGGCATTCAGAACAGAAATGACAAAAAAATATATAAATACAATATTTAAAAAAACAAAAAACAAATTATAGTTGCATTCATTGCAAACAATATTTATTATAAATGCCAAGCTAACAATAATTTAAGCTAAACTGAAACTACCGATGTGTTGGAAATGCACTTTAAACTTTTAAACAAATGAACACCAACACAAATGTGTCACTTTCCGCATGTTTTGTGTATTTGATGTTAATTGCATTATATAAGTACCAGCTTGTTTCATAAACTCAGATGATAAAAAAATTGCAACTTATATTCTGGAAAATACGGTATTGCAGGTTTTGGTGGAAACTTAGAACAACAGGGGGAAAAAACTGACTCAGGCGTGATGCGAGGATTTTGTTGATATGTTTACGACCCAAATATGCTTGAAGTAAACACAGTAAAACATTCATGGTCAGATGCATCAGCCGTGCGAACGGAGGCTATATTAAATATGTGTGTCCTTGGCTCTCAGGGTGTGCGGCCTGTTTACATAAGACTTATGAGTGCTGGGTAAACTCTTGGGAATACAGTAATTGAATAAATGTCAAAGCCTAATGAGAGAGTTTGTAAGAGACTGTGTGTGTGTGTGTGTGTGTGTGTGTAGGGATTTGCATCACAAATGTGTTTCTCTATGACCTTTCAGTCCATCTCATCCGTCCATCTAACTATAGATCTGACAGATATTACAACAGCAAAGCCGGATCATCAATCTACTGTACATGATAACTCAGCACAATTTCTAAAATAAGACCTACCAATAAAAACTCTAACCCAAACTGCTGTAGTACCATGGTGCCTTAGTAATACCACAGTATTTTTTAAAGTACCTTGGTATACCATAATATACACTTCCAGTCAAAAGTTTTTGAACAGTAAGATTTTTAATGTTTTTTTAAAGAAGTCTCTTCTGCTCACCAAGCCTGCATTTATTTGATCCAACGTACAGCAAAAAGTCAAATTTTGAAATATTTTCACTAAATTAACTTTTCTACTTGAATATATTTTAAAATGTAATTTATTCCTGTGATCAACGCTGAATTTTCAGCATCATTACACCAGTCTTCAGTGTCACATGGTCCTTCAGAAATCATTCTAATATGCTGATTTGCTGTTCAAGAAACATTTTTTATTATATTATTATTATTATTATCAATATTGAAAACCGTTGAGTACATGAACCTCATCATTTTAGGAGTAAGGCTGTTCCAGGACCATCAGATCAGAACGGAATGTCCTACTTGTGTAAATCTCGTGTCTGAAATACACATTGCATTTTCTGATCTAATGGAAGTCCTTTTTGAAATCTCCCTGAAGGAACTTCATGTTCATGTTATGGCAGAGGAGGGGAACCCTGAAGCTCTCCCAGTCCCTTATCATCCACACAGCACACAGTTAAATGATTTGAGGAGTTTCTGTGGGCTGCTGGGCTCTGCTCACATCTCAGCTGTATGTACAAGAGAGCCGGGTAATTATTAGTGTGGGATGGAGATTCTCTGCTCGCTTTGTCGGTTACATTTTAGACTAAAGACAAGAAGATTATCATATGTGTTGAGGAGGTTGTCTAGACCTTCCAGCACACACAAACATCAACGTGAGATGTGTAATTATGGTCAGCGCTCTAATAAACACTCGGGATCTTTAATTGATTTTCATACAATGCTGTGATCTGGGGACAAGCTGTTTTTGTTTGTGTTTGTTTTGTTTGTGTTGGTTGGTTTCTTGTTTCTTTCTTATTCTTGGTATTATTTTTATTTGGTTCAGTAGTTTGCTAGTTTCCTTGGTTTGTTGGTTTGCCTTTTTTAGATGGTTCATTTGTTAGTTGTTTCATTCTTGTTCTTTATTTCTTTCTTTTGTTTGTTTGTTTGTTTGTTTGTTAATTCATTTATTCTTTAGTTTGTTCATTCTTGGTTTATTTTTTTGTTTTGGTAGTTTGTCTATTTCCTTGGTTTGTTGATTTCTTTCTTTCTTTCTTTCTTTCTTTCTTTCTTTCTATTTCATTCATTCATTGGTTAATTCCTGGTTTATTTTTTGTTTGTTTCGATAGTTAACGTGTTTACTTTTTTGTTGTTGTTTGTTCGTTTTTTTGCTTTTTTTGATCATTCATTTGTTTTCTTTCTTTGTCTTTCTTTCATTATTTTGTTTCACTGTATATTTATTCTTTATTTGTTTCACTCTTCATTTATTTTTGTTTGTTTCGGTAGTTTACACATTTTCTTGTATTTCTTTTTGACGTTTTATTATTTTGTTCTTTATTTCTTTTTTCTCTCTTTCTTTTGTTAATTTGTTTGTTCAGTTATTCATTAGTTGGTTCATTGTTTATTCTTGGTTTATTTTTGTTTGTATCGGTAGTTTCCTTGTTTCCTTGGTTTGTTGGTTTGCCTTTTTTGATCATTCATTGGTTGGTTGTTTCTTTCTTGTATTTTTGATCAAATAAATGCAGCCTTGGTGAGAGACTTCTTTCAAAAACATAAAATTCTTCCCCAACCCAAACTTTTGACCTGTAGTGTACATTTGCCATTTTCCAAGATACTGTTTGAAACTGATCAACACTGACACATGCATATATACAGGATACGAAATTGAAAGTTATTCCTAACAAAGGCTAATTTAAAACAAGCATTTTCAGTGAGGTTCAGACGTATCAGGTCTGGTCAAGATTTTTCAGTGCGTGGCTAGAAACAGCATTCCTATCATCTAAGGTTAAACTGGCCCCTGACTAGGCACTGATTGAATGAAAGAAATGTTGATCCAGGAACACGTCCTATTTATATAAATCATGTTGGTAATGTATCTGGAACTAGAGTCTCCAAGAATCCTTTACAAGCGTCACCTGATTCTTAAGAGTGCTGAAGAAGTCCTGCAGGAGGAAGTGGAATCTGCAGCGGTGGCACTGACAGAAGCAGATATTTATTTGGGTGCAAAGAGAATACGCATGTATTTATGAATCCTCACCGTCTCAAAAGTGCTGTCGTTGATGCATTAGCGTGCCCTCACCCTGTCATTGAGGAGTGCACCGCAATGATTACTGTCACTCAGAGCCATCTGGGACGGATCTGTGCGTGAGCCGGAATTTTGCAGACACCCTATGAATTCCTAACAATTGCCGTAGACTTTCTTTTCCCGTTTCTTTCTTTTCCTGCTAATATTTTAGAGATATTGGACAGTTTTATGTATGTAGTCCTGATACACTCAGCAGTTTCCAAGAGCCTGAAAGTGGTACAATTTAGGAAATGTCACACTCAGAATTCAAATATACTGCGCTGGCTTTCTGTGTGAGTCTGAAGCAGAGTACATATAGCAAAATCCTAAACACCGTTCACTCATTCTCAAACTTACACTGCCATTCAAAAGTTTAGTAAGATTCTGTAAGATTTTAAAATGGTTTTGAAAAAGTCTCTTATGCTCATCAAGGCTGCATTTATTTAATCAAAAATACAACAAAATCAGAAATATTACTACAATTTAAAATAACTGTTTTCTATCTGAATATCTTTTAAAATGTAATTTATTGCTGTGATGCAAAGCTGAATTTTCAGCATCATTACTCCAGTCTTCAGTGTCACATGATCCTTCAGAAATCATTCTAATATGCTGATTTGATAATCAAAAGACATTTATTATTATCAATGCCGAAAACAGTTGTGCTGCTTAAAATTTTAGTGGAAACATTTTTTGATTAATAGAAAGTTATAAAGAACATTTGAAATAGAAATCTTCTGTAACATTATAAATGTCTTTGTCGTCACTTTATAAAAATTTAACCCATCTTCACTGAATAAAAGTATTATTTTCTATTAGAGTCTTCCTGACCCCAAACTTTTGAGCGATAGTATATATGGTGTTTGTCTGTCTAAATATAAGAGCAAAAAAAGAGCTGTTTAATAGACATCCTCAAACAAAGAATGAAAGAAAGATATATAGAAAGAGTAAAAGCTTTGTTGATGAAAACAATCAACGAAGAGAGTAAGATAACTACAATGGCAGAGCTAAAAGGTCAACCTTAAGCATAAATACAATATGACCATGAATGTTGACTGTTTAGTGCAAATCCTGCAAACAAGGACAGGTTAAATACATCAAAAGACCAAGGACTTAAAAGCACTGCTTCCTCCAAAAGCACAATACAAATTTGTACTTCATTTACTGTAACAACTGAAAAAAGAAAGTTGACACTTTCCCAGATACTCCTATCGAACATCAGTATGTGTTGTTTGTTCACTCACAGTGGACTGGGGTCTGCTGATGTCCTCATGGTCCAATGAAATGAGATCCAGGGGCGGGCCGAGGGCGGGGTCACTGCTGCTTCGCACAGATAGAGGAGTGGCTGATGGGAAAAAAGTCAAATACAGTTATACATATGCATTATAAAACCTAGGTTAAATGTAAAACATAATGACTTAGACATTGAAAAAGCACTGTAGCAATACCATAATACTGTACATGATATTATCATATAGCACCGAACATTGTTATTTTAATATCATTGAGATACTATCATAGTTTTTGTTCATATATTTCTAATTAGATTGTATTAATGTTTTCCATTTTAATTTTGTGTTTTTTGTCATTTTTATTAACCTTTTTTAAAGAATTTTTTTTATTTAGAAGTTTTAGTTTGTCGGTTTAGTACTTCAAATTTAAGTAAACAAAAATGAGAAATTTTGCATTTATGCCTTGGCCATTAGCTGAAATAAATTAAGTATGTGGGTGTATATATTACTAATAATATATTTTCTATAAGTATATATATATATATATATATGTATATATTTTTTTTTTTTTTTTTTTTTTTTTTTTATTATATACTCCTGCATAAAATAAGTACATTTGAGCAGTTACTTCTATGTCTCATTTTCCTTTATTTAATCTGATCTTTTCAGACAGACAAGTGCTGAACAAATACTAGTTGAACATCACCAGGAGTGTTTTCCTTTTCAGACACATACTGAATCATATAAACACAATTAAAATCACACTAAACTCACCACATGAAAGCACAACAATACAGCCTCATGCAACACAAACACAAAGACATCTGAGTGAGTCAGAGCAGCTTTCCGTACACACACACATCAGTCCTGCCAAACGTCTCCCATCACACGCATTTGTCTGCTTTCCATAAGAGGGACAAAAGCCAAAGTGCCAGAGCCATTGCTAGACTCAGCAGAAACGGCTACGGGAACAGGATGCTAGATCCATCAAAATCAGCTCTGTCTTTTACAGGAACAAAATAAAACGGAAAAATGCAATGAGGGAGCTTTATATCAGGACCGTACAACAGAATTTCCTTGGCCTCCATACTGAAGAGGATCTCCAAGACCTTCTGAGATAAAGCCGGAGACACTGTGAGACCTCAAGGATCTGAAGTACACAAATGTGTGGAATGCTGGCATGGTGGCAAGGTCACTGCTGGTTAAAGGAGCTGAACTGTGAGGAACGGGGTTTTCTATCACAGGGAAAAAGAGTGCTATGTATCATGTATATACACAAAGCTGAGAAAAATGACTCGTTCAGAAACAGTAACCACACTAATGAGCATATTAGCATATGACTGTCCTACATTTACATATTAACAACTATGCAGTATTGAGCAATTTCATCCACCCTAATGAACGACAATGTATATGACGTCATTGAAATTTAGCCATTTATACTAGGATTTTTTTGTCATTCACCTATATTTGTGTACAAGTGCTCTTTTTTATGTTCAAAGAAAAAGTTGAAGCTAAATTTCTGCCAATTTCACAACAGATCTGTACACACAAATTCTTCCCCTCATTCTTTATTGGTTTTTAGCAGTTTTTTCCCCCTAGATAAATACCGCTCTGATTGCAAGAAAAAATAATAATAATAACAGTCATAATTAAAAAGATATTGCTTCCATTTTTTTTTTTTTTGTTTGTTTTAGGACAATGAGAACTGCTTTTTCTTCTTTTTAAATCAGCAAGGATGCATTAAATTGATCAAAAGTGACAGAAAAGACATTCATAATATTCAAAAGAAAAATTGTAAATAATGTTCAATTGAAAAATTTTAAATAAATGCTGTTCTTTTGAACTTTATATTCAAAGAATCCTGAAAAATGTATCAGTTTCCACAAAGATATAACTGTTTTCAGCATTGATAATAATAAGGAATTTTTCTTTAGCAGCAAATCATTATATTAGAATGATTTCTGAAGGATTGCATGCCACTGAAGACTGGAGTAATGATGCTGAAAATTCAGCTTTGCATCAAAGGAATAAATTACATTTTAAAATATATTCATATAGCAAACCATTATTTTAAAATCATTAAAAAAAAAAATTAACAATATTACTGTATTTTTGATCAAATAAACAGTTTGTGTCAGCATAAAAGACTTTCAAAAATGTTTAAAAAAAAAACTTAATCAACGACACTTTACTATGTACAGTATATATATACACATTTTAAAATACAGTACAGTACAATTTTAAAGTAGCTTCCTAAACACTGACGATAACTAGTTATCTTGCACCTACTCTGGTAAAAGCGATGGAACATAATACTGAGGAATTCTGCTAGCCACAATTAACAGAAAGAGCAAGTCTGAGACTGAAAAGATACAGAAAAAAGCACAGACAGAGAGAACAAAAAAATTCAAGCACAGTGCTTGAAAAAAGTTACCATTTTCCCTTGTCAAACAGACACTTCCATCAGCAAAGACTGCTCATATCCTTCAGTCTGCTACTAGAAATCATTAAAAAAGCCTTTTGGTATGAAACACATTAGCACAGTAACTCTGATTCAGGTGAAGTCGGTGTGTCCCGGGAGTCATCTTTTTGACTCAGCCGTTTTAATAAGGTACTGGAACCAAAAGCAAGCTTTAACATGTCTGCTATAGTAGCTACTTCATTAGGAAAGCCATTGGTATTACTTTTTGAGAACTCATCAGGGCCATCTTCAAATTTAACTACTGAACTATATGTCTCTGTATGTCAATGCTGATGTGCACACATAAACCCAGACTCTTTTCAGAGTTGAGTTCATTTATGCCATAATAACTGGACATAAACATCATATTTTAAGAGTTTTGTTTGCATTCCGTGTGTGTGAGCCACCTTAGAGCAACTCCTAAACCATAACCTTCAATACCATCGTTTATCTACACCATAAGACCTCCAACATCAGCCACAAACTACACCCTAAAGACCTTACGAAGGACACACATAATAAGAAAGCTCTCTGACCTTCGTGATGTTTACGAATTCTCATAAAGGAGTGTTACATCTGTGCAGTGTCTGGAGTTTCCCTCAACTCCAATCAATCTTCTCCAACCTGCAGAACCTGGTGGAGCTTGGTACTAAACTCCAGGCTCAAGGTTAATCGTCAAGAGGTACGTTCGTGCAAACTAATTTTAGGGGTTAATTTCGGTTTTACGCCCCTTGGAACAACAACGGTAAGAATCTGTGGGAAATCTGTAAAGACAAGTGCGATTCAAGGTAAAACCTTTAATTACTGGCTATTCTGATGCTGGAGTGGAGCAGCCCTTCTAGTGGTTTCAAAAGCACGACATTTGGAGTGTGCTGTGAATGTCTATTCAGCTGAATAAATAACAGAAGTAATCCCACAATATGAGTAATCAGGCTGAAAATAAAGAGAATTTGAGTATGAAAATATTAAAGTATTAATAGACTAAAGGTTTGACATTCACAGACCTGAAGTTACATTCAAATGTTTTCATAAGAACTGTTTGCTTATATAAATAAATAAAAGTAGTACTATGCAATAATGGTTTTATTAAAGTTGTGTGAAGGTAAATAAAATGTGTTTCAATGTTTTTTATTATAAAAACATCAATACTTATGTCTGTTTTTAAATTGACACTGCTTTTAACAAAATAGTTGATTTCATTACAAAAGTTTTATATTTAAAATTTACAGTAGAATCAGGAGTTAAATAGGAATATTTACTTTGCAAAAATAACTTAAAATTAAACAAATAAAATTACAAATGTCTAAAAAATTGACTTTCAGAAATAAGTAGAATTACGCATGTATGTTTTTAGTAATACAACTGTTAATAACTAAAACTTTAAAAGAATAATGTTGTAATGTTTTTATTATTAAAACATCAATGCTTAGTTGTTTTCCTTATGAAAGTTTTACATTTAAAATTTATAGTAGAATCAAGAGTTACAGTGCTATAAATTGTTTTGTGAAATAACAGAAATGTTTGCTTTGCAAAAATAGCTTAAAAATAAATAAAATATTAAATAAAGGAAAAGTTGACTTTCAGATAACTAAAAATTAAAAGTAGAATTATGCATGAATGTTTTTAGTGTTTTTAGTAATAAAATTGTTTTAAGAATTAATAACTAATACATTATTGTATTTGTAAAATTGTTTTTATTATTAAAACATTAATAGCTAATTCTTTTAAATTTACAATGTTTTATTAGTTGTTTTACTTCATTGTACAATTAAAAAAGTACAATTATGAGTTACTGTAACGTGAGCGTAATAAAATAAAGAATTCAAAATTAAAAAAAAAAAAAAAAAAAAAAAAAAAACACAATAAACATGAAACTTGACTTCCAAAAACAAAACAACAACAAAAATGAACAGCATGTGTTACATACTTAGTAACGGCATTGTTTGCCTTCCCAAAAATAAAAAAATAAATAAATCAATAACTACAAATAATCTTAATTTTCAGCAGTTACAGAGATAAGACAATAACAGACACATCTGGTGCCTCTAGCATATGTGCAAATGAACTATGGGAGAATCCAGAGTCTGGATTTCATCAACACAATATATTTACGATGGAAATTCCCCATCCTGAATAATGTGCTGTGTTTGAATAGAGATACTTCTGTCAAATATGTTCTTGGCGTAAAAATCAACACAAAGGTCAAGTGAAAAGTCCCGTATTTAACTACACGCCTCACATAGCTTCCCACTCAACTACAATCCCTAAGCATCAGAAAAGTAATAAGAAAACTCCTCTCAAACCTGGGTTTAAACTTCTAGGATGAAGGACAGCATGGCGAATCCTCTTGACCTTTGACACCTGAGAGGTCTGTCATGTGAAATGGGGTCAAGCGGGCACATTCTTTTAGTCACGCATCGTCTGTTTGTCACGGCTCTATGCATCTGTGTCGAGTCAGTATGAGAAAAATAAAGATATTCAACCACGAGAGCAGTTGATTGTTACCAAAAACATATTAAAAAAAAGGAGAAAAAGTGTGCACCAAGAACCAAATTCAAAGAGAAGTTTAAGATCGACAGTCTGTTAATAATAATAATAATAATAATAATAATATAAACTTTATTTTATATAGCACCTTTAAAAGTTGCATCTCAAAGCGCTTTACCAAGACATACAGAAAAAAATACACTGAGACAAGAAAAAATACACTGAATTAAAAAAAAAAACAAAACAAAAAAAACAAAACAAAAAAAAAAACAAACATGCGCAAACCGGAAAAAATACGTTTTAAGAGAGGATTTAAAAACACAAAGATTCAGACTGTCTGATTTCAGAGGGGAGAGAATTCCAGAGTTTTGGCGCCACAGGAGAAAAAGCCCAGTCACCCATAGAGCATAAATGAGTTAGAGGAATAGTTAAAAGGCCAGAGTCAGAAGAGCGAAGATTACGCCTTGGGGTGTATACAGTTAAAAGTTCAGTCAGATATTCTGGTGCTAAACCATGCAAAGCCTTATAGGTAAGCATGAGAATTTTAAAATCTATGCAAAACCTGAACGGAAGCCAGTGCAAGGACTCCAAAATTGGAGAGATGTGCTCACTTGTCCTGGACCTTGTCAGGATTCTGGCAGCAGCGTTTTGAACATACTGCAATTTGTTTAGAGTTGATTTAGAGACCCCAGCGAGCAGAGCATTACAGTAGTCTATTCGAGAAAAGACAAACGTATTAATCAGTTTTTCGGCCACGGAGAAAGATAACATGGGGCCCAATCTTGCAATGTTTCTGAGGTGAAATGTTAAGTTTGAATCAAATATCACCCCCAGATTTTTTAATTTTGTTTGAAACTCCATAACAGAACCATCCATCTTTAAGGTTAGAGTGCCAGCTTTACGTATTTGGTGGGGTGAACCAATCAGCATATCCTCAGTCTTGTCACTGTTAAGACAAAGAAAATTGTGAGACATCCATATTTTTACCTCCGATATGCAATGTTCAAGAAAGGCAACAGCCGAATTATCACCACATTTTGAGTGAATGTAAATCTGAGTGTCATCTGCGTAAAAATGAAACTTAAGACCAAGGGATCTTAAAAATTGGCCAAGGGGAAAGATGTACATGCTAAAGAGTAAGGGACTCAAACCCGAACCCTGGGGAACACCAAACTGCACTGAACCAATATTGGACTTGCATCCACCCAGGTACACAAACTGCCTACGAGACTTAACCTGTAAGTCTGTCTTATTGGTAATCAATGGCCGACAGGTAAGAGCAGCTGTCCACTTCAGGTGCTGCTGGGAGCCGTGAAAGCGCGCGCGTGCGTGTGTGTGCGTGTGTGAAGTGTGTGTGTGTGTAAAACGAGAGCGAGTAGGTCAGAGATCGATGCCGCTGTAATCACAGTGCCGCGCCGCAGAGACAGTCAGAGCTGAGACAGATTTGCCCTGTTTCTGAGGACTGTTATGGCTTGAGAAGGAACAAACTCATGGCCTCTGGTTGGTGGAACAAAGAGGCGTTCCATAATTACATTTGAAAAACCCTTTCCTCAATTCTTTCCTCATGTGCTGACTGAGTAAACATGAACAGCAGGTCTAATTTGTTTAAAGTGCACTGCACTAATGTGACGCCCATGGTTAAAATGTGTTACCCATGACAACCGATCACATGTCTTTGAATAAATCAAGATCTCAAAAGAAAAGCAAGCTAATACATATGCTTTTAAATGGTTAAGTGTGTCTCTTCAGACTCATTTTAAGCTAATTATAATTACTATAAACTAACCCTGTCCATAAAACAATAGCAATTTAGAATAAAAAAATAAAATAAAAATGTTGTAGAGTCTTTTTACTTTATATTTATAGAGTACATTTTTAATAACAGACCCCAAGATTTGACTATTTGGCAAAACAAAACACAACACAACAAAACAAAATCAAATAAAACAAAACAAATAAAATAAAAAAGGACATAAAATAAAATAATTACTTGGAACTGTTTAAAAAATAAATCACAAAGGAAAACTTGAATTGTATGTATGGTCATATACAGCAAACAACAACAATTTAATCTTGACCAAAACCTAACTTATAAGATAAACAGATCCAAGACATTACTATTTGGCAGACGAATGATCCATTTTTAAATATTTTTTAAACATTTTTGCTAAATAATAAAAATGTTTGCTTTGCAAAAATAACTTCAAATTAAATAAATTTTAAAAAATAAAACTGAAAAGTTGACTTAACTAAAAATTAAAAGTAGAATTATGCATTAATGTTTTAGTAATAAAACTAAAATAACTTAAAATAGAACAAACTAATTATTTAAAAATGTAAATACTTATTTAAAACTTGAATGATATGTATGGACATATACAGCAAACTTATGGAGACAAATCTGTCCTTCAGTAACTTCATTCATCATTTCCTTGATGCTTTCATGTTTCCTACTGTTTTTCTTGTTGAATACAAGAGATTTGTTTCAAAATATCTGATTCTGAACTTTAATGTGGTTATGGGACAATAATTCACCAAACTGCAGTTTGAAATGTTTATCATCGCATACCGTTTCACATCTAATAACAGTATTCAGTATACAATATATGTGGCATATTTATTTGTGTTTGTTACAGGCTAAAATGCCAATTAAAGCCATCTCTTGCGTCTCTTCTCTCTTATGTCTGTACAGCAGGTGTGAGGGCAGTCCTTAGAGCTCTGACTGACATCTGTCACGCTGCCAGTCATCTTCTGTACCATCTCCACCTCTTTAACCTCACATTTACCCAGCGCTTTAATGTATGCCTTTGACCCACAGACTGAGCAAAGACCCACTGCCCCTCTCTAGCCATCTTTATTCAGCAGTCACCACCTGTCACTCACTCTTATGCCCCGCCCCCTGACAGAATAAAAGCCAAAAAGCTTAGAAGTTTTGTTTTTGGGAAATCTCATTGTGCTTTTGTACAAGATGATCTGGTTAACCCTCAGAGACCCACTGTTAGAGAACTGCAAAACAAAGCAATTGAGTAATATCTATTTTTCACTAAACTAAGTCAAAACAGCAGCTCACACAAACTGCACACACTACTGCTGACAGTTTTGCATCAAATTTATGTTTTCAAGTAGAAATATTTTATATAAATTTTTTATATTATTAATATTATTTTATATTTTAAATATTGTGTGAGGTTTAGCGAAAGCAACAAACGCTGGTTACCACATTTAATTATTCACTTTGCTATAAGGCAAGGCAAGGCAAATTTTATTTATAGAGCACAAGTTTAACACAACCGTAGATGATCCAAAGTGCTTTACAATAATAATAACTGAATTTAAAACAGAAAAAAGGGAGGGGGGAGACAACAGAAAATAAAACAAGAATCAAAACAATTAAAATGTAAATTCATAAAACACCAATTTAACACCAATTAAACTATTCAAAGTATATACACAGCATCACTCAAATGACAAAGAATAAAAATAAGTCTTTAAGCTAGATTTAAAAGCGTCCAATGATGGAGAAGCTCTGATGTTCAAAGGTAGACTGTTCCACAGCTTTGGGGCAACTACTGAGAAAGCTCGATCACCTTTTGTTTTACAACATGAACGGGGGACAGATAAAAGTAACTGATCACTAGATCTTAATGACCTAGGGGCTGTATATGGCCTAATGAGATCACAAATGTAATCCGGGGCAGAATTATGCAATGCCTTGTATGCAAAAAGAAGGATATTAAAGTCAACTCTAAATTTTATAGGGAGCCAGTGCAATGAGGCAAGGACAGGGAAGATATGATCCCTTTTCTTAGTTCCTGTTAAGAATCTGACTGCTGCATTTTGAACTATCTGTAATCAAGACAGTGTAGATTGAGGTAGGCCAATATACAAAGAGTTACAGTAATCCAAACGAGAAGAAATTAGTGCATGGATTACTATTTCAAGGTCTTTACTAGAAAGAAAGTGTTTCACCTTAGCCACTGATCTGAGATGAAAAAAGCTACTCTTTACAACTGCATTTACATGCTTGTCAAATTGGAGAAGAGGATCAAAAAGGACTCCAAGATTTTTTGCATGATTGTGTAGGTTATTACTTAGGAAACATAACTGTGTTTTAATGGAGTTGTTAGTAGCAGCAGGGCCCAGCAGAAGCACCTCGCTTTTATTTTCACTCAATTGCAGAGAGTTTTTTGTCATCCAGGTCTTGACTTCATTAAGGCATAAGAAAAGATTATCTAATGAAAAGTCATTTCCTGGTTTGATTGGAAAATATAGTTGGAGGTCATCAGCGTAGCAATGATAATTAACATTATGTTTCTGGAGTATTGCGCGCAAGGGGAGCATGTAAAGGGAAAACAAAAGAGGGCCAAGGATGGATCCCTGTGGAACACCACAATGGATAGGCGCAGGGGGTGAAGTAAATGACTGTACACTGTTCAGAAGTCAAGCGAGGTCCGGCCAAGCATGAACTCATTCAAATGCTGCCATTATTCCTGTTTGCACCCCAGACACACACACACAAACGAATTAAGTTAACCCTGATCCCGTGAAGGCCTTTCCTCCTCTTTAGTACCACTGATTTAATAAGGCTCCTTTTTGACTTCCCTATCGCCTCGGCTGCGTTTCAACAACAAATCCCAAGTGCTGACACACACACACACACACACACACACACACAGGCGCTACGGCACGGCTACTAAAATACATTGGGCACGGTTCCTTTGTCCCCGGCATCATTTAATTGATAAATGAGCGAGACGAGCATTGTGTGTGCAGCTGACAGTGGACTTTTTGTAATGTAATGACATGGCAGTGTTTGAGGTGTACACAGGGACATCTGCCTCCAGTCTGGCTTCAGAGGGGAGCATTATGGGAAGGTTAGCCAGGGCAAGGCTGAGTGAGCAGTCACAATGATGGATTCAGAAATGGCAAGTGTAACGTTTGCATTCATTTGAATTGTTACAGCTGTGACAGTCAAACATCGAGTGAGCGTTAGCCGCTTTAATAGTCACAAATCTGCTGCTATGTAACTGCTAGGGCATTATGGGTGGGTGCTCAGGAGCCTTAAAGGGACAGTGATCCAAAAAATGAAAATTCTGCTCAACCATTTACTCAACCTGATGTCGTTCCAATACAAAACAGTGAGTTAACACTAAACCACACATACATACACAATATCAGCTCAATTATGGCCTGCTACTAATGCAACCACACATGCATACACATAACTATGAAAATAATCCACTATCTACAACGGTGTGCCACACACTCTCTAAAACCATCATGCGCAGTCATGTCGACGTGCACATACAGATGTTTTCTTCATTCAGTTGGTCTGTGGTCGCAGGAAATGAAAGACACTTGTGCATGTGGGAAACAAAGTATTGTTTAACCCTTAGAGGCTTCAGGGTTTCAAACAGAACCCACAAATATACCTCACATATACTCACTGATGTTCAGCTGTTTTTTTACAGCCTTTTATTTAATCTCTCCTTGAGTAAGAGTTAGTATGAATAAAATAAAATAAAATAAATAAAATAAAATCTTAATTTAATGAAAAATACAAAATACAATACAACAATACAATAAATAAAATCAAAATTATATTTCTATAATAATTTATATAGTATTTAAATAGTATAGTTTAATTGACGAATTTCACCTTGACCATCTAACTTATAAGATCCAAGATTGTACTTATTTGAAAGAAAAATCTATTATGAATAAAATAAAATAATCTTAATTTAATGAACAATACAACAATAACACAATAAATAAAATTAAACAAATATTTCTATAATAATTTAATAGTATTTTTGAATTAACCAATTTCACTTTGGCCATCTAACTTATAAGATCCAAGATTGTACTTATTTGAAAGAAAAATATATTACGAATAAAATAAAATAAAATTTCTATTGCAGATCGTGCTAAACATATCATTCTTTTTTTTCTTTTTGATTGATGTGGACATGTGAATTGCAGCACTGATATACGTACTTGATTTGAGAGCAGAGGGGGTGACCTCAATCTCACTGCCCAGGTAGGGCTGCAGGACGCTGAGCTCAGGTTCAGAGGGGTCAGGGCTGGAGCGACCGGATGCCACGCTCCCCCCAGGACTCACCATCGCCCTCTGGTGGAGCTCCATCTTCTCATACACAGCCTTCAGCTGAGGACAGACAAACACAAGTCAGATTAGAGAACAGGAAAAACATCACTAACAAACAAACAAAACACAGCTAAAATGTCAAAAAGTCAAAAATAACTCACATCACATTTATTTTACAAGGACACAAGAGACACACAATGCTAAAAATAAAAATAACCGCAGGTACTAGCATGAACACACTGATCAAACAGTTTTTCCTTGTTTGTTTTGTACAAACACCACATAAATCATTTGTCCAGCAGGAATTACAGCATGAAAATGTTAACCCTGAATATAACATCATTCCTCAAGATTATAAAGTTCAAAAGTGTTCGCAAAAGAAAGGTACAAGGATTTTTTTTCATTGGATGGTAGAATGGATGATCAGTGCCACTGTACTATAATGCAATATTGATAATTCATTCTCCGTCAGAGCAAAGCCCTGAATAACACAGGCCAATATTAATAATACATGTTTCAAAAATTACTATGAATGAAATACTGGAAGAATAGTTCCTGTTTCCTTTGGATGTACGGTATGAGAAAGTCTAGATGAGTTACAGTGGCCCCCAAAATATATATTCACAAAACATTAGATGTAAGAAATCACTATATTACATGGCAAGAGATATCAAATCAAACATCCAATCAGTAACAGCCATATGCTACATTGTTGTCACATGACCTCACTGTTACATATCAAACGAGAGCACAGTTGTTGTCTCAGAAAAAATGAAATGAAAATTAAATAAAAGGTTTTGGAACTTAATTTAAAAAAGCAATTTTTGTAAAATATATATATATATATATATATATATATATATATATATATGTTTGTGTGTGTGTGTGTGTGTGTGTGTGTGTGTATATATATAAATAAAATAAATAATGATTAATATTGTAATATTATTATTATTATTATTATTATTATTATTATTATTATGAAAAACTTTACATAAAATATTATATATAAATTAATACAAATGTATTTTATATAAAATATAAATATTCTATAAAATGTAGCATTTAAAATTCTACAAATTCTGAAATGGAATAATATATATATATATATATATATATATATATATATATATATATATATATATTTTTTTTTTTTTTTTTTTTTTTTAATATTTATATGAAATAAAAAAGTTGAAAAAATTAACAAATTAAAACAAATATTTTAATGAATACGAAATAAATAAAAAAATAAAAGAACTTCATTTAAATTTTAACTTTCAAATTTAAATCAAAGAGAAAAACTATATATTTTGTCTTGATGTTGGCAGTTCAATCAAAATGAATCAAGATGATGAAGAAAAAAAAGAAAAAAAAAGGAATCACAGCTGATGCTACTGCTGGCTCATTCGCCACACTGGAAAGGTCAAGTTGAGTGCACTGCATTGTGGGATACAGTGCTCCCTGGAGTGTTCACTGTTCACATGTTGGCAAATACAGTTAATCCTGTTTTCCATGCAAACAGAAACAACAACGCACACAGTATGCATACCACAAATATACTGTAAGGAGTATGTTAGCATGCCATACTGAAAAAATACACACACTTATCTCTTGTTGAGAGATGCTATTATTCCAGCAGGTGCCTCAAATGGGCCGAAACGTAATAATTAATTACTAACGAGTTAATATACACAGCCATCAGACAATAATTAGACACATTACACCGCAACCATACGTTAATTGTCAATAGAACAGACTCTAATGTAACGGCTGAGAGCCCGTGTGTGAAACGCATCGGTCGAGTAGCTTCCAGAATTTTTCCCAAACCAGTTACGATCATATAAACATGACAGGCAGTATGATAAGCAAATATGAAATGAAATTAAAAAACGAAACCCACGTCGACAGGCGTCTATGTTTGTGAGCACATGCGTTAAGCATCAATGGTCAAATTAGATGTGACAAGGGAATCAGAAGCTGCCAAACATAATGTCACGGTAGCGTTATGAGCCGAGAGGACGTCGACGGTAATGAGAGAGAATACGTTCGCGCGTGCCGTTGTCTCTGACCGTCTCCGATTGGCACGTTGACAAGCGGCCATAAAGCCGAGTCGGCTGATGAATTCATTCGCCACCTGCTAATGAATTAGCACTTCCCTTCTTTGCCCGCGCTCGCCTTTCCAATCATGTCAAAGGCCTGGCAGAGGAAACGACGGCTTAATGAAAGGCAAAAAACCACCTGGGAACATCAGCTGCGAGGGCAGGTAACGCACACAGGAGGGTGAGACGGAAACTCAATATGAAGTCATCTGCATCCGTAACTGTTTTTCAGGAAAACAATAACCGGTGACACGCGACAGGAATACGCATCAATCAATCACGGGGAAATATTGCGCCACGCACCCCAGCCCGGTTCGTGTGATTCGATGGGCTGACATTTCTCGCGCTGAAAAATAAACAGAAATCGTCCAGATCAGAGAGAGAGGGGAAAAGTAATCTCAGGGAATCACTTCTCCACGGGTTTGACAGATGGCTGTCTTTCCGCGCGTCTCTCTCCGGTTCTTGCCCTAAGTGCTTCATACCTGATCAAACTCTATTTCTGGGCCTGAAGCGTGCGGGGTGGGATATTCATCACCGCTGTTGTGTATATACACACTGCACATTATTCTTGAAGGATCGTAGAGGTGTGTGACTCACACAAAAGAGCGCATGTCAATTTCAGCCAATCACGGAGCTGCAAACAAAACAAAAAAACAATGAAAACTCCTTTCCTCATAATAGCAGCTAGGCCGGTCACAGATGTGTCTCGTGAGGGCCGTAACACAGACACACTCTCGGTTTCTCAATTCTACTGAGAGGCATTCGTCAACAACATGACCTCTGAGAGGATTTGTGAATGAGTATGTATGTATTAAGGGAATATAGACTATTAAGGCTCAGCCGAGTTGGTGACATTTCTCTATTTGAGTAACATTTGAGGAAAGAGTTATTGGCGGAGCAGTTAATATCCTGGTTTATTTTTCAATTTATGATTCTATTTCTAACGGCAAATGAATATACAGCTATACACATTTGTTGCGTTGTTTTTTGAGCACCCCACCATGAGCGTTGGGTTTTAAAGACGGTATACAATCATTAAATATTTGCTTGTTAACCTCTAAAAGTTCACTTAAATTTGTTCTAGATCATTAGATGTTATGTTATTGTGCCTTGGAGGCTGGTTTGAAACAGGTTTCCTTAAAAAAATAAAAAAATACAAAACACTGTTTGGTCAATGACTGTTAAGTCATTAAGTCAACAACAACCACATGTATGGAAACCTGTATGAAAAAGGGAACTGTGAGGAAAAAATTTAAGATTTAAGATTAAGTCACATTGCAATGTATAAAAAAAAATTTGAATCGCGACAAAGCGACAATTGTGAAAAAATAATGGCAATTTTGCAGCACTGAAAAATTGTCAGAAATACAGTCAAAATTGTCTGATAAGTTCTCATTGTGGCATCACAGTTGTACAAAAAAAAAACACCTCTATGGCATATAAAATCGAAATTGAGATAGAAATTAATTGTGGCATATATTTAATTGTAAGTAATATTGTGACAACTTTAAAAAAAGAAAAAAAAAACTAAGAAAAATCGGAATTGTAAGATATAAAGTCAATTTTGTGGCATATAAAGAAATTTGAGATAAAGACAAAATTGTGACTATAAAGTCAATTTTGTAGCATACAAAGTCAATATGAGATATAAAGTCAAGTATGTGAGAAATAAAGTCAAAATTGAGATAAGTTTATTGAGATGTTTATTGAGATAAACATACAACAGCTATGAAGCATACAGTCAGACCTGTAATATATAGTCACACTGTGGCATATAAGGTCAAAATTGAGATATGAAGTCAAAATTGTGACATATTTAGCCAATTTTGTTGCATATAAAATCAAAACTGTATTATAGCATATAAAATCAAAACTGTATTATAGTCACAATTATTATATATAAAGTCAGAAGTGTCAGATAAAGCGATATTGTGCCATATAAAGTCTATTGTGAGGTAAAATGAATTTTGTAGCATATAAAGTTAAATTGTGAGACAGTCACATTGCGGCATATAAGGTCAAAATTAATGCAAATAAATTGAGATTAGGGCTGTCACTAACGATTATTTTAGTAATGAGTAATCAGTCGATTATTCTGACGATTAATCGAGTAATCAGATCATTTTTGTGGTAATAAAAATAGATCCAAGCGAATAATAGACTTTAAAATTACTTCAAATACATATAGCAATGAGGCAATAATAATTGGTTCAAATAAAATATCAAAAGCAAGTAATCATATGGTTTTATTGAACAGAACAGTTAAAATGCATAATGCAATAAACAATATAGGCGCTGTGAGATGCATGTAATCTACATGCATATAAATAAAGTGCATATTAAACCCACAGCACATATTTACTTTACTTTTAGTCATTTAGCAGACGCTTTTATCCAAAGCGACTTACAAATAAGAAAAAGTAACAAACTAAAAGTCAAAAACTCTGTAAATACTATATAAACACACACATTTAAGAAAATAAAGAAATTAAATAAAAATGAAAAATGCATACAACATTTCAAAAACTAAACATTTAAATGAAAACAAAAAAGTAAAGCTGAAAACAATTTAAAATATTAAAACAACAAAAGGTATGAGTATAATAATGCTTCTAACATAACACTAAGCCAAACACCAAAAAACAACGACGTGTATGTACAGCCACACACATATACATATACATACATATAAAAATAAATGCAATATATATATATTATTTCATTTCCATGTAGTATGAAGTACTAAAATAACTAAAATTAAATAAAACTATAACTTAATAAACAACCAATACAGACATCAACACTGAGCCAAACATACTTGTTTTAAAAACAACAACAACAACAACTTACTAACACATAGTAAGAAATGGTTATAAAAACTGAAACAGAAGTGAAACAAGTAGTAGGAAAGAGGAAAAATTAAAGTGATACTTATATCCTTTGTCGGTGTCCCTGCCCGGTGGAGTCGCACGGTAGAGTCGATGGTCTTTACTCTTCGGTCTTCACACGACCGCTGCCGCGGTAAACTAAGCTTTTTCATACCCATCTAACAAAACACTACTCCAATTCAGCTGCACACACTTTCCTGTTAATCGCAACAAATTGCTAAGCAAGCGCCCGACACTGACAAGGGACATATATAACTGAATCGCAGCCTTTATGAATTCACAATAGCACTATGCTTATTACCATTTTTAAATGGTATTTTGTGCAGCCTTAGAAAACGGTCAAACAATGTTTTTCATGGATTCTTGTCTGTGGAATGCACCGCTTCCGGTATTTTGCCAGTTAATCGACACGGGCAAACTGCAAGAGGATTTTTTAATAATCAAGATAATCAAGTCATCATGACAGCCCTAATTAACATATAAAGTCACGATAATATATAAAGTCACTATTGAGCCATTTAAAATTAAAATGTGAGATATAAAAAGAAATCTGGACAAACAGGCCACACAAAGAAGAACCAGTTGCCAATCCAATTAGTGTAAGTTCTTAACTTCTCTGCTGGCACAAACTTTCTTCTCATTGGTGACAAAATCCTGTAAATTGATTTGCATTCAAGTTAGCAGACATCTCGCCCTCTTTTCTCTGTTCAAACGCAGATATTGGCCTGAGGAAACATGATGTCAAACAATGCTGACTAATGTCACTTCCTCTTGTAATCCATTACCTGCTCCACCTGCATGCTAATGAGAGATGGAGCCTATTGCCATGCCAACCCCACCTGCCAATCAACGCCTACGTCACGACATGATTTTGCCGTTGCAAGTGAATGAGCCATTCGTTTGTCAAAATGTTAATGATTTTGAGTGTTATCGTAAAGAACAGGATCATCTATAAAAAGCTGATGTAAGACGTCTTAAAAAAAAAATGTAGGCAGCTCACTAGGTTCAGGAAAAGAGCTCATCATCATTTCAAGTCTCTGTCTTCCAGAACTGTTCCTTCCTTTATTAGGGCCCTATAAAATCTATTTTATTTTTTCTCCTGAATTCAAATATTTTATCAATTACGTATATAAAATAAATGCATAATACTTTAACACGTTTTGTCCGATTTTCACCAAGATCATCTTCAGACAATACTAGCAAAATTTTATTAAAGATGAGTAGTTGATGAGTAGTTTCGGCACAGTGCATCTACTGGCCAAAAATCTAAAAAAATGATACATAAAATGATACATTAAAAAAACTACAGTTTTGTTTATAATTTCTGAACAGTTTGACCAAAAATCATAATATCGATTTTGTTAGATTTGGAGCAGCATAATGAATCAAACAATACCAAATTTTTCTATGCCATTTTGAGTGGGAATATTTAGAATTTTGCAGTAAAATGCTGTATTTTGCAAATGCTTTAACATATTGTTATGAATCTTATAGAACCACTTGTGGGAAAGTTATGAAATTTGGCACACAGACAGGACAGTCTCATCATTAACCACAGCAAATTTGGAGTCTCTAACTGAAATTCTTTAGTGCCACCAATAGGCCAAATTTCCACTCACATTTCTTCTAATAACTCTTGCGAGAACAATTTCTTTTTTCCTCTGATTCCTTGGCCATACTAAGACAAATGCATATCAAAATTTACATTTCTACAGGTCAAGATTTTTCGCAATTTGGAATTTTCCAAAAAAAAAAAATCTACTTTTTTGAACTCATCCTACACAGTTTGTCCAATTTTCACCAAAATTGGCTCAGCAAAAAGTTATTAAAAGCTTTTTCATATACCAAACCTTTTTCGTAAAGCATGTTAACGAATTTGACAAAGTTTGTGCAAAAATGGACATGAGGCTATATCTCCGCAAAACTTTAGCGGATTCTGACCAAACTTGGTGTAAGAAAGGCTGCGCAAATAACCAAACAATCACATATGCGCAGCTCTGGTGCAGACTGACGCACCTCAACACAACCTAAGCGCACGCAATAAGCAATGAGCAGCGCTCCGCTATGCGCAGAGACATGTAAGAAAGAGAAGCGAGTGCAGTACGTGGGGCTATGTGGATGAGATTATTCCCGCTGTTCAGGGATTTAATCTAGTATATTGTGTGCGTCAATGCCATATAGTAAGTTTTGTATTCTCATTTCCTAATTAATAATTAAGATTATCGTTTTAGTGTGCTATTTTGTGATTTATGGCCAGTGTCTAGGTGACGCACCGCTAGATTCATATAATTTCTCTTCGTTAACTGTTATGCACGCAGTGTATATTATGTTTGCCTTTAGAACAAATATATTTCTGCTATATTGTGTATTGTATAGCTGGATACCTTGAGTAGTTTAATCAGTAATATTCGTTATAATCTGTGACGCACTTTATATTTAGTCACGTTTCCATACATGTGACAGTGTTCCGCGGCAGTTATTATTGCTTTGACTACACTAGTAATTAATCGCACATATTACAGTTTAGTTTAGTTTAGGGGAAGTCGTGGCCTAATGGTTAGAGAGTCGGGCTTGTAATCAGAAGGTCGCCGGTTCGATTCCCGCACCAGCAAGTACCATGACTGAGGTGCCCTTGAGCAAGGCACCAAACCCCAAATTGCTCCCCGGGCGCTGGAACATTGGCTGCCCACTGCTCCAGGTGTATGTTCACTACTGTGTGCATGCACTTGGATGGGTTAAATGCAGAGGACCAATTTCGAGTATGGGTCACCATACTTGACAATGCATCACTATATTTATTTTTATTTATTATTTTAGTTACTGTTTAGTTATTGGATGAATGTATATGGATACTAATAATTGCATAATGCTGTTACTTATATTTTTTCTATTTGTTTAATTTCAGAACCACACACACGCATATATTATAACGTCAACTGAAAGATTGTTTGCCCATGCCTACTTCAACTGTTTATTAGATACCCTTAATCCAACAATTGGTCTGGTTCCTGTGTCCTGACCTACACCCGGGAGTGATCACCACACAAAATAAGACTCAGCAATAGAACTTAAATACAGTCCTTCTAAGTCTCACTAACACTTGGTATGTGTTATAACAAGCATGACCTTGGGGCACATGAGTAGTTTCGGCACAGCACCACCTACTGGTCAAAATATATAAAGATTTGACATTTCTGCTTATAACTTCTGACTCCTAAGACTGGTCTCGTTAGAATCAGAACGGCATCTGAATTTCCAGCCTTTTTGGGCATCTGCCATTTTGAGTTTTGTAGTAAAATGCTGTATCAACAAATGTCTTTAACAGGGGTCTCCAACCCTGCTCCTGGAGAGCTACCATACTGCAGAGTGCAGCTGCAACCTTAATCACATACTCCTGAACCAGCTAATCAAGGTGTTCAGGGCTACTTAATTACAGACAGGTGTGCTGAAGCAGGGTTGAAGCAGAGAAGAAGTACATTCTACTTTGCAATAGTAATGTATTTCTGTCATTTAATATTTATAGACACTAATCCATATTACAATATGACTCATTGTACAGGTATACTTTTGATTTATTCATCAAAATCTTGCCAAATTCTCTGACATTCTACATTATACAATAAATACTATTTTATGACTTGATTCCATAGCCTTCCATCTTCGCATTCACACCCCTCTCTCACTCCAGATGACAAATATACCTGACAAAAAGTCTCTCTAAATCTCCCGCTGTGATCTTCCACAGAGGGGCATCGACATCAATCACACCCGTGTGACCTGCGCTGAGGCCTTTACAAACACACAGCGAGTCGGCACACACAAACACAGGTAAAATCCTCGGAATGTGATTGCGGGTGATGCCGTGCAAACAAGGCTGAAATTACAGGGATTAAGGGAGCAGACCAGACTAATCTGAGATCAGCCGCCGTGTGTGCTTAACATCGGCTCCAGATGTATGAGATTACCTCTCAAAAAGTCGCACCTGGGCCGCAGCTTTCACCCCCACAGGGTGTTGGATAACTGCTAAAACACAAACACACGTTTGAAAATTTTCAGCCTAAAACACTGAGTCCCGCAGAAAGAAAAAAAACACATGGCAACATAGAAAAGGCGTAAAAAAAAAAAAAACTTCAACTGTAACAATATTGCAAAACATGTTATTAGCGATGCTTTGCTATGCCAAAGAGGCACCCACATTTGTCTTTACAAAAAAAATAATATAACTAATCAAATAAATGCTTAAAAGAATACTAACAAATTATTCCAAAACTTATTAAAATAAATAAATGCACAAATAAAACAAAAAGAAATTCATAAAAATAACAAATGCATAAGCAAATAAATTAAAAAAATAAGTAAAAGCATGAAAAAAATAAATGCACAAATAAAAAAAAACAATACTTTAAAAACATAACCAAAGAAATCTAACTAGAAAAATGTATCATTATTTTCTCATATTTATGACATTGCAGCCTAACAATGTATTCTTTGTACATTTCATTCTCACTCATTTTTGCGTTACACTCTCACTCACTCACACACACACAAACACACTTCTATTCTCAGTTGGATTCCTCTTTAACAAAGTGTTGGAGACACAGAGACAGGCTGTGAACACTCAGGAAATGAAGCACCTCGTTCACAGCCTTTGAAGAGAACATGATGCCTGACCTCTGCTAATCAAACACACCTACAGCTCTGCATGTGTCTCTCTGTGTGTGTGTGTGTGAGAGAGAGAGAGAGAGAGAGAGAGAGAGAGAGAGAGAGAGAGAGAGAGAGAGAGACACTTCATTTTACCATATACACTGGGGCCTAATCCTGAAAACCTGCAGTAATAGTGGTAAGTGTCAGATAACGAGAGAACATGACTTGAGTGGCCACCAGAGACAAAGTACCATGCACAATGATGGATCAGATGGCAAAACTATAGATTTTGATACAGTTTCTTTCACATATATAGTACATATTATGTGTGTGTGTGTGTGTGTGTGTGTGTATGTATGTATGTATGTATGTATGTGTGTATGTATGTATGTATGTATGTATGTGTGTATGTATGTATGCATATATATATATATATATATATATATATATATTTATTATAAAATTAGCGATATTTCTTTTATGCCAAAAATCATTGGGATATTAAGTAAAGATCATGTTCCATGAAGATATTTTGTAAATTCCCAACCGTAAATATCAAAAATTAATTTTTGATTAATAATATGCTTTGCTAAGAACTTCATTTAACACCCTCATATTCCAGATTTTCAAATAGTTGTATCTCGTCCTTTCCTAACAAACCATACATCAATGGAAAGCTTATTTATTCAGCTTTCAGATGATGTATAAAACTCAGTTTCAAAAAATGACCCTAATGACTGATTTTGTGGTCCAGGGTCTCACACACACACATACATACATATACACACATACATATATATGTGTGTGTGATTATATATATTATTTATTTTTTAATTTTTTTTAAATACCAATTCTCACTCTTAACTAGCATGCATATTACTACCATATTGGCTGTTTATTAGTAAAGCACATATTAATGTCTTATTGTCTCAAAGGCTATGTTTAAGATACTGTGATGTTAACGTTACATTTTAAAAATGATACATTATTTTGAAAAGTGTGTTTCTGGAGTGGAAATACAAAATCATTTCTCTGTATGGTACTACAATGAATAGCACAGTATCCAAAAAAAAATTGGTATTATCATACTTTTACCATGGAAATATTTGTAGTTACACTTTGAATTTTGTAAGGTAAAATAAAATAAAATAAAGTATGTTACTACTCTAAAAAAAAAAATGTAATCAACCTTATGGGAATTTTCTTCGTGGATTATAATATAAAACAAAACAAAAGCTAAAACTTCCCAGTGGGACTAATATGAAATAAATTGTTGATAATTTAAAATAAAAACAATAAAAAATAAAACCCTAAAAAAATTAATATAAAAGAACTTTACTTTTTTTAAAAAACGATTTTTTTATAGACTTTTTTCTAAAGTATTTAAATAAATAATTAAAATAAATAGAATCAAAATAAAACGCACAAAAAAAATGCTTGCATGTCATGTGACCAATAACCAACACCAGACAACAATGATCATGCAAATGTCTCATTAAACTATTGAAATATTTAAAATTTCAGAGGGTACTTCAAGTAAATATTTTATGTATAAAAGGGGTTCACCTGACCAAAAAAAAAAAAAAAAAAACTTTGGGAACCTGTGCTGTAAAGGAATTAAACAGTAAATGAAAAGAGCAGATTCCAAAGGAGAATAAAGCAAAGAATGAAGCAGAAAAAGTGAGAATGTGAGAGCGAGAGCGGGTCAAAGAGGAAGCGGTTAGAATGGCGGCTCTACTCCACAGGTATCTGCCGCCCCCTCTTCTCCTTAATCACTCCTTCCATTTGAGCGTCAGCCCCTCTGGAGCATCTGAGGGGGGTAAATGTGCAAGTGAAGGGGGGACGGATGGAGGGTCTTACGAGAGGGTGAAAGAGAGCAGCTGGCATTAGCTTAGCTCTAGAGAGAGCTAATTATTAGACCGTTGGAAGGGGGAAAAAACATGACGGATGTGTTCGCATGAGCATCTTGATGAATGAGTGGGCTTTTTTAACGGGAGCTACTTTGTGGGAAACACAATGTGCCAAAATCCCCCCGGGGCTGTGGTGTGTGTGTGTAAGATTAATGACAAATTTACCCTTTCTCTTTATGAATGCTTATAAATAATAATAAGACCTGTCACGTCGCAGGGTGCGCTGTGCAAGCGCAGCTGCCTTTTACTGGAACCTGCAGTAAATCAAAGCGTCTGTGTGTGCGCGCGTGTTCTCCGCTCGGATCCGTGCTTCAGGGGGTTTATGAGGAATCACGGCTGTGGCACACGTTTGGAAACATGTTGAATGTGTGTGAACTTCATTTCGGTACTGAAATTCGCTGTGACGTTTCGTTCGCACTTCTGAGCAGCAGGAAACACGCAGCTAGATCACTGACAAATCATTATTTAATCGCTCTAAAAATGTATAAAATGTTTTCCTTACACCTTAAATGTATTGATGAGTCAACTAATCAAGGTATAGTATGTTTTACAAATATTATGATTATCAAGAATGTTATATTGACTTTAAATTGACAGACAAAACTTTTTTTTCAAATATTAATATTTTAAAACAAAACACTTGCTTTTTAAAATACGTTTTTCCCCCCAAAGTAATTAAAATAAATACATTAATAAATGTGAAATTAATATAAAATAAAAATAAATGAATGAACAAAAAAACAATAAAATACATTTTAAAAATGCAGAAATGCATGAATAAAAATAAAAATAAATAAAACAAAAACAAAAATAAATGCATAGACAAATTAATAATATAATAAATAAATGCATGAATTAAAAAAGCATGAATATATATATATATATATATATATATATATATATATATATATATAAAAAT
>JAFVLL020027209.1:0-71940 GCA_021397915.2 Tor tambroides | reverse complement strand
ACATATTAGAATGAATTCTGAAAGATCTTGTGACACTAAAGACTGGAGTAATGATGCTGAAAATTAAGCTTTTCATCACAGGCATATATTACATTTTAAAATATTTTAAAATACAAAAGAGTTCTTGTAAATTGTAATAATATTCCACAGTTTTTATTGTATTTCTGATTAAATAAATGCTGCCGTAGTGAGCTGTAAAATATCATTTGTTGGTACTGGGTTATTAGTAACAGCCAATTAAACTACAATCAATCAATTTATAATACACAAAAAAAAATATATATATATATTAAAGTTGAAAGGAGATACAAAATGCAAACAATGTGCATGCAACATGAAAATGTAAATAATGTATGCATGTGTGTGCCCACTGCGCATGTGTGTGTGTGTGTGTGTGTGTGTGTGTGTGTGTGTGTTTATATATAAAACATTACAAGACTTAAAATACAATATTTTTTTTATAATAGTCACGACAATGAAACTGCCCACCACTGAAAGAAAAATAAATAAATAATATATATATATACTCATCTATTCACTTTGTTCTCTAAATAATTCTTCAACCTCTGTTTTCCCTTACATCAACTTTCATCATATGATTGCGAGACCTCTTGCTGTTAATTATCTGTAGTTCCTTGTTGTCAACACTTGTTTGTATGATTGTTCCCTCTGATTGTTTGGTGTATTATGTTTGCCAATTGCTTGTATTATTATAAAGTGACCTTGGGTTCTTGAAAGGCGCTATAAAAATAAAACATTATTATTATTATTATTATTATTATTACTACTATTATTATTATTTATATATATATATATATATATATATATATATATATATAATAAAATACATTGCATTAGGTCAAAATTGAGAGTTGAGATAAAAAGTAGTAGTATAAGTCACATTTTATAATAATTAAATATAAGTGTAAAATATTGGTTAACAAAACAAAACATGCAACAAATTCTTTACATTTAACGGAAATTGCAAAAATATATAAAAGCAATATAAAACAAACATAAATGATTAATTTATTATAAACGCCAAGCCAACAATATTTTTTGTGTGTGTGTGTTGGAAATGCACTACACAAATAAACTTATAAATAAATGAACACCAACACAAATGTGTCACTTTCCACGTCTTGTGTGCTTGACGTTAATTGCATTATATAAGTCCCAGCTAGTTTCATAAACATTAAAAAAATTGCAACTTATATGCTGGAAAACACAGTATTGCAGGTTTTGGTGGAAACTTAATGGAACAACAGGGGAAAAACTGACTTAGGCGTGATGTGAGGATTTGGTTGATATGTTTACGACCTAAATATGCTTGAAGTAAACACAGTAAAACATTCATGGTCAGACGCATCAGCCGTGCGAACGGAGGCTATATTAAATATGTGTGTCCTTGGCTCTCGGGGTGCGTGGCCTGTTTACATAAGACTTATGAGCGCTGGCTAAACTCTTGGGAATACAGTAATTGAATAAATGTCAAAGCCTAATGAGAGAGTTTGTAAGAGACTGTGTGTGTGTGTGTGTGTGTGTGTGTGTGTGTAGAGAGAGATTTGCATCACAAATGTGTTTCTCTATGACCTTTGAGTCCATCACATCCATCCATCTAACTGTAGATCTGACAGATATTACAACAGCAAAGGCAGATCATCAATCTACTGTACATGATAACTCAGCACAATTTATATCATTAGACCTACCAACAAAAACACTGACCCAAATTGATAAAAAAAGTATCATGGTAACTTAGTAATGCCACAGTATTCTTTAAAGTACCTTGGTATACCATACTACATACCATGGTATTTGAGCCTTCTAATGCTTGGCTTTTAACACAACTTTAGCCATCAGTTAGTGTTTACAGTAAATACAATTTTCATGTACAAGTTGCTTTTTCTCTGTATTTTTCTGATCTGATCTAACTAAAAAAGAAAAAAAAAGAAAAAAAAAAAAGGTCTTGCTGAGTTCAATGCAATGTTGTTCCAGTAAATGTTGATGGTTCAGGAGCAAGTTATGAAATCAAACCGACTAGAACATGTTCCTGGAACAACATTTCATAACCGGACCAGATCAGATTTTAGTTTTGGGGTCTTGAATAATATTTGTATGAACCTCCATCATTTTAGGAGTAAGGTTGTTCCAGGACCATCAGATCAGAACGGAATGTCCTACTTGTGTAAATCTTGTGTATTTTCTGATTTTGAAAACTCCCTGAAGGAACTCTGAGCTTCATGTTGATGTTATGGCAGGGAAGGGGAACCCTGAAGCTCTCCCAGTCTCTTATCATCCGTCCCAGGAGCTGAAGCTCACAGCCGGCGGTCACCTCCACTGAAGCACGGCACACCGTTAAATGATTTGAGGAGTTTCTCTGGGCTCTGCTCACACCTCAGCTGTACGTACAGGAGAGCCGGGTAATTATGAGTGAGCGAGGGATGGAGATTCTCCGCTCGCTTTGTCGGTCACGTTTTAGACTGAAGACAAGATGATTATCAGATGTGTTGAGGAGGTTGTCTAGACCTTTCAGCACACATAAACATGAATGTGAGATGTGTAATTATGGTCAGCGCTCTAATAAACACCTGGGACCTTTAACTGATTTTCATACAATGCTGTGATCTGGGGCCAAGCCACTGAAAAACTGCATGTTTACTTTAATTTGTTTGTTTGTTCATTCATTCATTTAATTCATTGGTTGTTTATTCGTGGATTATTTTTTGTTTGTTTCGATAGTTTACGTGTTTCCTTTTTTTTTTATTTGCCTTTTTGATCATTCTCTTTTTGTTTCTTCCTTCCTTAGTTGGTTCATTTTTTGTTTATTTTTGTTTGTTTCAGTAGCTTGTTTCTTTCTTTCTTTCTTTCTTTCTTTCTTTAGTCCTTAGTTGGTTCGTTTTTCGTTTAATTTTGTTTGTTTCAGTAGCTCGTCTCTTTCTTTCTTTCTTTCTTTCTTTAGTCCTTGGTTCATTTTTTGTTTATTTTTGTTTGTTTCAGTAGCTTGTTTCTTTCTTTCTTTCTTTCTTTCTTTAGTCCTTGGTTGGTTCGTTTTTCGTTTAATTTTGTTTGTTTCAGTAGCTCGTCTCTTTCTTTCTTTCTTTAGTCCTTGGTTCATTTTTTGTTTAATTTTGTTTCAGTAGCTTCTTTCTTTCTTTCTTTCTTTCTTTCTTTCCTTTCTTTCTTTCTTAGTTGGTTCATTTTTAATTGAATTTTGTTTGTTTCAGTAGCTTGTCTCTTTCTTTCTTTCTTTCATTAATTTGTTTGTTTGTTCATTCATTTATTCATTGGTTGTTTATTCGTGGATTATTTTTGTTTGTTTCGATAGTTTACATGTTTCCTTGTTTTTTGTTTTGTTTTTTGCCTTTTTGATCGTTCTCTTTTTCTTTCTTCCTTCCTTTCTTCCTTCCCTAGTTGGTTCATTTTTTGTTTATTTTTGTTTGTTTCAGTAGCTTGTCTTTTTCTTTCTTTCTTTCCTTCTTTCTTTCTTTATTCCTTAGTTGGTTCATTTTTCGTTTAATTTTGTTTGTTTTAGTAGCTTGTCTCTTTCTTTCCTTCTTTCATTAATTTGTTTGTTTGTTCATTTGTTCATTAGTTGGTTCATTGGTTGGTTTATTCTTGGTGTATTTTTTGTTCGTTTCAGTAGTTTGCCTGCTTCCTTTCTTTCTTTCTTTCTTTATTTCTTTCATTAATTTGTTTGTTTGTTCGTTTGTTCATTAGCTGGTTCATTGGTTGGTTTATTCTTGGTTTATTTTTTGAGTGATTCAGTAGTTTGCTAGTTTCCTTTGCTTGTTGTTTTGCATTTTTCGATTATTCTTTTGTTGGTTGCTTCTTTCTTTCTTTCTTTCTTGTATTTTTGCAATAAATGCAGCCTTGGTGAGAGATTTCTTTCAAAAACACTAAAAAATTCTTCCCCAACACAAACTTGTGACCTACAGTAACTGATCAACACTGACACATGCATATATACAGGATAACATAAAATATGATAACATTAATGAAATTGATAAAAACAGCATTCCTATCATCTAAGGTTAAGCTGGCCTCTGACTAGGCACTGACTGATTGAAAGAAATGTTGATCCAGGAACAGGTCCTATTTATATAAATCATGTTGGTAATGTATCTGGAACTAGAGTCTCCAAGAATCCTTTACAAGCGTCACCTGATTCTTAAGAGTGCTGAAGAAGTCCTGCGGGAGGAAGTGGAATCTGCAGCGGTGGCACTGACAGAAGCAGATATTTATTTGGGTGCAGAGAGAATACGCATATATTTATGAATCCTCACAGTCTCAAAAGTGCTGTCGTTGATGCATTAGCGTGCCCTCACCCCGTCATTGAGGAGTGCACCGCAATGATTACTGTCACTCAGAGCCATCTGGGACGGATGTGTGTGTGAGCTGTAATTTTGCAGACATCCTATAAATTCCAAACAATTGCCGTACACTTTCTCTTCCCGTTTGATGCTAATATTTTAGAGATATTGGACAGTTTTATGTATGTAGTCCTGATACACTCAGCAGTTCCCAAGAGCCTGAAAGTGGTACAATTTAGAAAATGTCACACTCAAAATTAAAATATACTGCGTTGGGTTTCTGTGCGAGTCTGAAGCACTGAGAGTACATACAGTACGATCCTAAACACCGTTCACTCATTTTGAAACTTACATTGCCATTCAAAATTTTAGTAAAACTCTGTACGATTTTTCAATGGTTTTGGAAAAGGCTCTTATGCTCACCAAGGCTGCATTTACTTAATCAAGAATACAATAAAAACAGAAACATTATTACAATTTAAAATAACCATTTTCTATTTGAATATATTTTAAAATGCAATTTATTCCTGTGATGCAAAGCTGAATTTTCAGCATCATTACTACAGCCTTCAGTGTCAAATGATCCTTCAGAAATCATTCTAATATGCTGATTTGCTGCTCAAGAAACATTTTCCATTATAAAAAAAAATCTTCCTGACCCCAAACTTTTGAGCAACAGTATATATGCTGTTTGTCTGTCTAAATGTGAGAGCAAACAAGAGCTGTTTAACAGATGACCTCAAACACAAAGAATGAAAGAAAGATATACAGAGAGAGTAAAAGCTTTGTTGATGAAAACAATCATGGAAGAGAGTAAGATAACTACGATGGCAGAGCTAAAAGGTCAACCTTAAGCACAAATACAATATGACCATGAAAGATGACTGTTTAGTGTCAAATCCTGCAAACAAGGACAGGTTAAATACGTCAAAAGACCAAGAACTTAAAAGCACTGCTTCCTCCAAAAGTACAATACAAATTTGTACTTCATTTACTGCAACAACTGAAAAAAGAAAGAAAGCTGGCCTTTTCCCAGACACTTATGTCAAGCATCAGTATGGGTTCACTCACAGTGGACTGGGGTCTGCTGATCATGTCCTCAGGGTCCATTGAAAAGCCATCCAGGGGCGGGGCGAGGGCGGGGTCACTGCTGCTTCGCACCGATAGAGGAGTGGCTGATGGGGAAAAAGTCAAAGAATACAGTTATACATCTAGAAGAGAGTCATTCTGCTTTATAAAACCTATGTAAAACATAATGATTTAGACATGGAAAAATCACTGTAATACCATCATACATGATATTATCATAGCACTAAAAATTATTTTAGCATCATTGAGATACTATCATAGGTTCTGTTAATATTTTGAATTAGATTGTGTTAATATTTTCCATTTTAAAATTGTGTGCTTTCATTATTCTTATTAGCCTTTTTAAATGTCTTTTTTTATTAAGATTTTTAGTTTGCTATTTTAGTACTTTAACTTGAAGTAAACGAAAACGAGAAATGTTGCCTTTATGCCTTGGCATAAATAATATTTGTAACAACATATACATATAAATAATATACCAACATATACATACACATATCATATAAATAAATGAGTATATACACTAAATATATATATATATATACACACACACACACGTAAATATATATATATATATATATATATATATATATATATATATATATATATATATATATATATTTTTTTTTTTTTTTATAATACTAGATAATACTAGTCAATTTGATCTTGGCTCCAATTTAAGAATTCATTTCAATGTAGCATGAAATGTGAACTTTGTGGCATTTTATTTATTTACTTATCCATGCATTCCTTCATTTGTTAATTTTGAACTCCAGTTACTTTTAATGTCTCTTTTTCCATTATTTAATTTGATCTTCTCAGACAGACAAATGCTGTTACACTAGTTGAACATCACCAAGAGTGTTTTCCTTTTCAGACACACATTGGATCAAACAAACACAATAAAAATCACACCAAACTCACCACATGAAAGCACAACAATACAGCCTCACGCAACACAAACGCAAAGACAGCTGAGTGAGTCAGAGAAGCTTTCCGCACACACACTCATCAGTCCCGCCAAACGTCTCCCATTTGTCTGATTTCCATAAGAGGGACAAAAGCCAAAGTGCCGGAGCCATCGCTAGACTCAGCAGAAACAGCTACGGGAACAGGATGCTAGGACCATCAAAATCAGCTCTGTCTTTTACAGGAACAAAATAAAACCACGGAAAAATGCAATGAGGGAGTTTTATATCAGGACTGTACAACAGAATGTCCTTGGCCTCCATACTGAACAGGATCTCCAAGACCTTCTGAGATAAAGCCGGAGACACTGTGACATCTCAAGGATCTGAAGTACACAAATGTGTGGAGCGCTGGCATGGTGGCAAGGTCACTGCTGGTGAAACGGTTAAAGGAGCCAGACCGTGAAAAACAGGTTTTTCGATCACAGGGAAAAAGAAGCTGTCTATATATACCAAGCTAAGAAATATAGGAAATATATAAGCAGCAAAAATTACTAATTCAGAGACAGTAACCAGACTAATTAGCATATTAGCATATGACTGTCCAACATTTACATATTAACAACTATGCAGTATTGAGCAATTTCATTCACCCTAATGAACGACAATGTGTCACTAAGAGGTTAGCCATTTACACTAGTATTTTTTTCACTTTGTGTCATTCACCTATTTGTGCACAAATGCTCTTTTTTGTGTGCATAGAAAACATTTAAAGGGCTCATCGGACACCCATTTTCCAAGTTGATATGATTCATTAGGGTCTTAATGAAAAGTCTATAACATATTTTGGTTAAAATTGCTCAATGGTAGTGTAAAAAAAACACCTTTTTTTACCCTGTTAAAATCAGCTCTGTCTTCAGCAAGCCATTCTAGTCCATGTTGCTTTAAATGCTAATGAGCTCTGCTGACCCCGCCCCTCTCTTCCGTGGGGTGACGAACAGACTGTAAACTTCAGCCGTGAAACTGGCTAACTAGCACATTATTAGGCGATTTGCAAAGATTCATAAGAACCCCTTATACTCCTTCTCTAGATGAAGCTGGATCACGAATGATTCGCACGAACATAGATGCATTTAAGCAGAGCGGGATCGGTGCATTCCCTTCAAAGCGAAAGTAACGTTAATCCTCTGCATCTTCAGCAGCTCAGATGTCAGTAGTAAATGACGACTGCTATATTCATTATTACATCCAACAAGAGAACACCTCAATCGCTTAATCTGAGACATCTTGTCTTCCCCTGCACCGGAGTAGACACAATGGCGGACAGCCCTCAGCTCACTCAGGGCGGGTCTAAGGTAAGACGGTCTTGTCAATCAACTATCGTGGGAGCGGCCTGTGCAGAACTACGTCATTATGACAGGAACCTCAGAACAGCCTGATTTGAGAAAGGGGATTTTTATCATTATAGGATGGATGTGTACACACATTTATGTTCAAACAACTTGTAAAGTGAATTTTGCATCAAATGACCCCCTTTGAGCAAAATTTCTGCCATTTTCACAAGAGGTCTGTACAAACAAATTCTTCCCCCCATTCTTTTAGTTGCATTTAGCTATTTTTTAATAAATACTGCTCTGAATGCAATAAATAAATAAACAGATAGTGATAATTTAAAAAGATATTGCTTCTATAAATTGCAAGAAACCTGTAGTGCTAAATATGTTTTTTATGGTAACAGGGTGTTTAAGTTCAAATATTAAGGTTTTAGGACAGTGAGAACTGGTTTTTCATCTTTTTTTAATCAACAAGGATGCAATACATTTATCTAAAGGGGCAGTAAAGACATTCATAATGTTCAATAGAAAAATGTTAAATAAATGCTGTTCTTTTGAACTTTATATTCAACAAATCCTGAAAAATGTATCAATTTGCACAAAGACAAAGCTTCACAACTGTTTTCAGCATTGATAATAATAATAATAATAATAATAATAATAATGTGTTTCTTAAGCAGCAAATCAGATTATTAGAATGATTTCTGAAGAATCATGTGACACTGAAGACTGAAGTAATGATAATGAACATTCAGCATTGCATCACAGGAATAAATTACATTTTAAAATATATTTATATAGTAAACCAGTATTTTAAATGACAAAAAAAGTAACTCTTTTTGATCAAATAAACAGTCTTAGTGAGCATAAAAGTCTTTCAAAAATATTTAAAAAAAAACAACACTTTACTATGTGCTGTATATATACACACGTTTTAAAATACAGTACAGTGCAGTTTTAAAGTAGCTTCCTAAACACTGATGAGAACTAGTTATCTTGCATGTGCTGGTAAAAGCGGAACATAATACTGAGGAATTCTACCAGCCTCAATTAGCAGAAAGAGCAAGTCTGATCCTTAAAAGATACAGAAAAAAGCACAGAGAGAGAACAAAAAATTCAAGCACAGTGCTTGAAAAACAGTTCCCATTTTCCCTTGTCAAACAGACCCTTCCATCAGCAAAGACTGCTCCTATCCTTCAGTCTGCTACTAGAAATCTTCAAAAAGGCCTTTTGGTATGATCACACTAGCATAGAAACTCTGATTCAGGTGAAGTCGATGTGTCCCGGGAGTCATTTTAATAAGGAACTGGAACCAAAAGCAAGCTTTAACACGTCTGCAACAGTAGCTACTTCATTAGGAAAGCCGATAGTATTACTTTTTGAGAACTCATCAGGGCCATCTTAAAATTTAGCTATTGAACTACATTTCTCTGTATGTCAATGCTGATATGCATATAAGAAAAATAAGGCTAATGAAAGAGACCTAAACAGAAACCCAGACTCTTTTCAGGCCTGAGTTGAGTTCATTTATGTGACAAAGTTTATCCTTTGAGTGGGCACGCATCCCGACAGAGGGTTTAGTAACCATTATAACTAGACATAAACATCATATTTTAAGAGATTTGTTTGTGTCCTGTGTGTGCGAACCACCTTAGAGCAACTCCTAAACCATAACCTTCAATTCCATCGTTTATCAACACCATAAAACCTTCAACATCAGCGGCTAACTACACCCTGAAGACCCTACGAAGCACGCTCACAATAAGAAAGCTCTCAGACCTTCGTGATCCTTACGAATTCTCATAAAGGAGTGTTACATCTGTGCAGTGTCTGGAGTTTCCCTCAACTCCAATCAATCTTCTCCAACCTGCAGAACCTGGTGGAGCTTGGCACTGAACTCCAGGCTCAAGATTAATTGTCAAGAGGAACGTTCGTGTGAACTAATTTTAGGCATTAATTTCGGTTTTACGCCCCTTAGAACAACAAAGGTAAGAATCTGTGGGAAATCTGTAAAGACCAGTGCGATTCAAGGTAAAACCTTTAATTACTGGCTATTCTGACGCAGGAGTGGAGCAGCCCTTCTAGTGGTTTCATCTTCTAGGAAAAGCACGATATTTGGGAGTGTGCTATGAATGTCTATTCGGCTGAATAAATAACAGAGGCAATCCCACAATATGAGTAATCAGCCTGAAAATAAAGAGAATTTGAGTATGAAAATATTATATAAGTATTAATAGACTAAAGTTTGACGTTCACAGACCTGAAGTTACATTCAAATGTTTTCATAAGAACTGTTCGCCTTTTATATAAAAAAAGTAAAATTATGCAGTAATGGTTTTATTAAAGTTGCGTGAAGGTAAATAATTAAAACTTCAATACTTACATCTGTTTATAAATTGACACTGTTTTTAATTATTTGTTTTCCTTACAAAAGTTTTAGATTTAAAATGTAGTAGAATCAAGAGTTACAGTACTGTAAATATATTTGTTAAATAATAGAAATGTTTTTAGAATTTAGATTTGCAAAAATAATTTAAAATTAAATAATACAAATAAAATTAAAAATTGTTAAAAAAAAAATGAAAAGTTGACTAAGGAATATCTAATCAAAAATTCAGTAGAAGTAAACATGGATGATTTAGTAATAAAATAGTTTTACAAGTTAATAACTAAAACTTTAAAAGAATATTAATGTTGTAATGTTTTTATTATTAAAACTTTAATAGCTAATTCTACTTTTAAATTTGCAATGTTTTTATCAATTCAGTTGGTTTAATTTCAAACAATGTACAACTGAAAATTAAAAGAAGAATCATGAGTTAATGTAATGTGTGTGTGTGTGTGTGTGTGTGTGTGTGTGTGTGTGTGTTTGCTTTCCAAAATAATGTAAAATGAATCAAATAAATGAGAATTAAATATAAAAAATAATAAACATGAAACTTGACTTCCAAAAACAACAACAAAAATGAACAGCATGTGTTACGTTCTTAGTAACGGCATTGTTTGCCCTCCAAAAAAAAAAGCAATAACTAGAAATAATCTTAATTTTCAGCAGTTACAGAGATAAGAAAATGACACATACACATCTGGCGCCTCTAGCATAGGGGCCAAGATTACATGCAGAGGATCTATGGGAGAATTCAGAGTCTGGATTTCATCAACGCGATATATTTACGATGGAAATTCCCCATCCTGAATAATTCCGTCAAATATGCTCTTGGCGTAAAAATCAACATAAAGGTCAAGTGAAAAGTCCCGAATATAACTACATGCCTCAGATAACGTCCCACTCAACTACAATCCCTAAGCAGTATAAAAGTAATAAGAAAACTGCTCTCAAATCTGGGTTTAAACTTCTAGGATGAAGGACAGCATGGCGAATCCTCTTGACCTTTGACCCCTGAGAGGTCTGTCATGTGAAATGGGGTCAAGTGAGCACATTCTTTTAGTCACGCATCGTCTGTTTTTCACGGCTCTATGCTGTGGTTATTCCCATCTGTGTCGAGTCACTACGACAAAAATAAAGATATTCAGACAAGAACGGCTGAACGTTACCATAAACATAAAAAAGGGGGAAATGCGAGCACCACGAACCAAATTCAAAGAGAAATTTGAGATCGACAGTGTGTTAACCTGTAATTCTGTTTTATTGGTAATCAATGGCTGACAGGTATGAGCGGCTGCCCACCTCAGGTGCTGCTGGGAGCCGTGTGTGTGTGTTGTGTGTGTGTTGTGTGTGTGTGTGTGTGGTGTGGTGTGGTGGGTGTGGGTGGGTGTGTGTGTGTGTGTGTGTGTGTGTGTGTGTGTGTAACAAGAGCGGGCAGGTCAGGGATCGATGCCGCTGTAATCATAGCGCCGTGCCGCAGAGACAGTCAGAGCTCTGACAGATTTGCTCTGTTTCTGAGGACTGTTACAGCTCGAGCAGGAACAAACTCATGGTCTCTGGTAGACGGAAAAAAGCGCCGTTCCATAATTACATCTGAAAAAACCCTTTCCTCAATTCTTTCCTTGTGTGCTGACTGAGTAAACATGAACAGCAGGTCTAATTTGTTTAAAGTGCACCGTGATGCCCATGGTTAGAATGTGTTACCCATGACAACCAATCACATATCTTTCAATACATCAAGATCTCACAAGAAAAACGAGCTTATATGCTTTTAAATGGTTATGTGTATTGCTTCAGACCCCATTTAAGCTAATTATAATTACTTCAAACTAGCCCTGTCCTTAAAACAATAGCCATTTAGAATAAAGGATAAAATAAAAATGATGTAGAGTATTTTTACTTTATATTTATAGAGTATATTCATATTAACAAATCCAAAATTTTACTATTTGGCAGAATAATTATCTATTGAAAAATAAAATAAAATAAAATAAAATAAAAATAAAATAAAATAAAAATAAAAATACGGAATTGTTTCAAAAAATGATATGCATGGTCATATATAGCAAACAACAACAATTTCATCTTGACCAAAATCTAACTTGTAAGATAAACAGATCCAAGACTTTACTATTTGGCAGAAGAATGACCTATTTTTAAATTTTTTGAAAATATTTTTGCATTAACAATAAAAATGTTTTGTTTTGCATTAACAAAAAAAACTTAAAATTTTTGTTAACTTAATAAATAACAAATAATTAACTTAAAATGAAAAGTAGAATTACACATAAATATTTTTAGTAATAAAACTGAAATAATTTTAAAATAAAATAATATTTTTTTTAAATGTAAATATTTATTTTAAAAATTAAATTTAAAAAAACTTACATGATTTGTTTGGTCATATCAAACTTTTTGAGACAAATTTGTCCTCCAGTAACTTCGTTCATCATTTCCTTGATGATTTAATGTTTCCTATTGTTATCCTCGTTTAACTCAAGAGATTTGTTTCAAAATATCTGATTCTGAACATATAAATACAACTTTAATCTGGTAATGGGACAACAATTCACCAAACTACATTTTGAAATAATTGCATACTGTTCCACATTTAAAAACACCATGGAGTATATAATGCATACGGCATATTTATTTGTGTTTGTTACCAGCTAAAATGCCAATTCAAACCATCTCTTGTGTCTCTTCTCTCTCATGTCTATACAGCAGGTGTGAGGGCGGTCCTTTGAGCTCTGACTGACATCTGTCACGCTGCCAATCATCCTCTGTATCATCTCCACCTCTTTAACCTCACATTTACCCAGCGCTTTAATGTATGTCTTTGACCCACAGACTGAGCAATGACCCACTGCCCCTCTCTAGTCATCTTTATTCAGCAGTCACCACCTGTCACTCACTCTTATGCCCCGCCCCCTGACAGAATAAAAGCCTTAAAAGTGGCTTAGAAGTTTTGTTTTGGGGAAATCTCATTGTGCTTTTGTACAGGATGATCTGTTTAACCCTCAGAGACCCACTGTTGGAGAACTGCAAAACAAAGCGATTGCTTAATATCTATTTCTCGCTAAACTAAATCAAAACAGCAGCTCACACAAATTAAATCAACTGCACACTACTGCTGACAGTTTTGCATCAAATTGATGTTTTCAAGTAGAAACATTTTTTTCTGAATATTGTGTAATGTTTAACGAAAAGAACAAATGCCGGTTACCAAATTTAATTACTCACTTTGCTATAAGGAAAATAAAGAAAAAAAATTCAATAAATCGACACAATGACAGCACTTAACCTTTTTTTGCCTTTTCAGACCCATATAAATATAATATTTCATTTTCATTTTTAGATAATTACTATAAACCTATTCATTTTTAGTATAAAAATAAAACCAAATGTTATTAGTATTCATTAATATGATTTATATATATATATATATATATATATATATATAAATTTAAATGCATCAGAAAGAAAAATATAAATGGTCAAGCAAATTTAAGATCAAAATTCAAGGCACAATTTTGCCAAAACAAAAAACACAAAACAAAACAAAACAAAATGGCAATAAAACTAAATACAATTTAAATGAAATTAAACTACAAAATATCAAATGCCAAATAAAGAAAAGAAATCTAATAAAATGCTGTAAAGCATATAATTTTTTTTTACACATTTAAAAAATCTTACAAAATTCAACATGATGTTTGGTCATTTAGAGCAAACTTCCGAAGACAAATTTGTCCTTAAAGTATAGCAACGTGTGTTACACATCCACATCTACTAACCAGATTAGCAGTGTACACTGTTCAGAAGTCAAGCGAGGTCCGGCCAAGCATGAACTCATTCAAATGCTGCCATTATTCCTGTTTGCACCCCAGACACACACACACACACACACTAATTAAGTTAACCCTGATCCCGTGAAGGCCTATCCTCTTCTTTAGTACCAGTGATTCAATAAGACTCCTTTTTGACTTCCCTATCACCTCGGCTGCGTTTCAACAACAAATCCCAAGTGCTGACACACACACACACACACACACACACACACAGGCGCTACGGCACGGCTACTAAACTACATTGGGCACGGTTCCTTTGTCCCCAGCATCATTTAATTGATAAATGAGCGAGACGAGCATTGTGTGTGCAGCTGACAGTGGACTTTTTGTAATGTAACGACATGGCAGTGTTTGAGGTGTACACAGGGACATCTGCCTCCAGTCTGGCTTCAGAGAGGAGCATTATGGGAAGGTTAGCCAGGGCAAGGCTGAGTGAGCAGTCACAATGATGGATTCAGAAATGGCAAGTGTAACGTTTGCATTCATTTGAATTGATACAGCTGTGACAGTCAAACATCGAGCGAGCGTTAGGCACTTTAATAGTCACAAATCTGCTGCTATGTAGTTGCTAGGACATTATGGGTGGTCGCTAAGGAGCCTTAAAGGGACAGTGATCCAAAAACTGAAAATTCTGTCATTATTTTTACTCACCCTGATGTTGTTTCAAAACGTTATACAAAACAGTGTTAACACTAACACACACAACATCAGCTGAATTAAGCACTACTAATGCAACCACACATGTACACAAGTTCACACATAACTATGAAAACAATCCACATTCACTATCTACAACTGTGTACCACACACACTCTAAAACCAACACACACACTCATGCCTATGTGCACATACAGATGTTTTCTTCATTCAGTCGGTCTGTGGTCGCTGTAAATGAAAGACACTTGAGCATGTTGGAAACAAAGCATTGTTTAACCCTTAGAGGCTTCGGGGTTTCAAACAGAACCCACAAATATACCTCTCTGACTTATAATTGTTTTTACAGCCTTTTTTTTATCTCTCCTTGATCACAATCTAAGTGTTAGTATAAGATGAATAAAATAAAATAAAAAATTAAATTAAATTAAATAAAACAAAATTAAATAAATGCTTAATTCAGTGAATATGAATACAATATATACAACAGTAATACAATATTTTTTTTCATTGTAATTTATAATAGCATTTTTAAATTAGGCTTTAAAACATCAAGTAAAAAATAAAATAAATTAAAAGTTTAATTTAATAAAAAAATAATTAAATAATTAATACAGCAAAAAAATAAAAAAAACATATATTTTAATAATTATTTAGAATTTAGATCAACAACAATTTCACCCTGTCAAAATCTAACTTATATCCAAGACTTCACAATTTGATCAAATAAAATAAAATAAAAATATAGACTAAAATAAAATATAAAAGTAAAATGAATAAAAATACAATACAATAATAATACAATACATAGAATCAAAATTGTATTTCTATAATAATTTATAATAGTATTTTTGAATTAACCAATTTCACCTTGGCCATCTAACTTATAAGATCCAAGATTATCCAAGATTACTTAATAGATTTTTCTTTCAAATATGAATAAAATAAAATAAAATAAAATAAAATAAAATAAAACTTCTATTGCAGATCGTGCTAAACACATCGTTCATGTTTTTCTTTTTGACTGATGTGGACATGTGAATTGTGGCACTGACATACGTACTTGATTTGAGGGCAGAAGGGGTGACCTCGATCTCACTGCCCAGGTAGGGCTGCAGGACACTGAGCTCAGGTTCAGAGGGGTCAGGGCTGGAGCGACCGGACGCCACACTCCCCCCGGGACTCACCATCGCCCTCTGCTGGAGCTCCATCTTCTCATACACCGCCTTCAGCTGAGGACAGACAAACACCAGTCAGATTAGACAACAGGAAAAACATCACTAACAAACAAACAAAACACAGCCACAATGCCAAAAATAATGTTTGTACACATCACATTTATTTTACAAGGACACACACAATGCTGAAAATAAAAATAACTGCAGGTTCTAGCATAAGCACACTGATCAAATGGTTTTTCCTTGTTTATTTTATATAAAATCCACAACATAAATCATTTGTTCAGCAGGAATTACAAAATGAAAATGTTAACCCTGAATATGACATCATTCCTCAAGATCATAAAGTTCAAAAGTGTACGCAAAAGAAAGGTACAAGGATTTGTTCGTTGGAAGGTAGAATGGATGATCAGTGCCACCGTACTATAATGCAATATTGATCATTCATTCTCACTCAGAGCAAAGCCCTGAATAACACAGGCCAATATTAATAATAGATGCTTCAAAAATTACTATGAATGTAAGACTGGAAGAATAGTTGCTGTTTCCTTTGGATGTACAGTATGAGAAAGTCTGGATGAGTTACAGTGGCCCCCAAAATATATATTCACAAAACATCACATTTAAGAAATCACTATTTTATATGGCAAAGAGATATCAAAGTCAAACATCCAATCGGTAACAGCCATATGCTACACTGTTGTCACATGACCTCACTGTTACATATTTAACTCAAACGAGAGCAGTTATTTAAAACTTCACACACACACACACACATATATATATAAATTAATTAGGGATGGGCATTTCAAGCAAAAGTAATATTCGAAAATCGCTGGGAATTATTCGATTATTATTCGACTATTCGAAAATAGCACCCCTTCCCTGTATGCATGCAGGCACGTCACGTTATTAGGCTAGTGCTACACACCCATAAACAGAGAGAGAGACCAGTCACGCGTTTAATCTATATGATAACAAACTATTTTAACCTATCTTTAAATAAATATCTTAACTCAAGCCATATAATGATTGTAACATGCTGAAACATATTAATATAATAAACGCAACAGAATGACAGCACTTATTAACATAGCAGTCCATCCGTTAGCACAAATCAACTGCTCATAAGGTATTAAACTGCTCAAAAAATATATTCCAATACTTTCTCTCGCAATTATATCGTTGGGTAATTATTCTGTATATTAACTGCGGGCATCAGTGAGCCGTTATTAATTTGCGGAGCATTGAAAACGCTTTTGAATGCGCGTGCGCGCGACCGTTTTACTTTCACTTTGGAGATTAGCGATCACGTTTACTTTATACTATGGAGCGGCACTGTACTTACTACACATACAAGATTAGATGTTTGTCAGCGGTGCTCAGGATCTGCAAATCATTTGCCAACATCCTACTCTGTTGCTGGTAAGTGAAACTGCATTTACTGTAATGTAAAAGGCTATCGCTAGCATGCGGCTAACCATATGTCCCTTTAGTGGCTCCGTAGAACGCGTTATTTGTTTTCCGTGCCTTTCCCAGTACGGATCCAGCACACCTCTAACCCAGTCGGGGATATTTGTGGTCCGCACAGAACTCTTATTTGACATCGTTCTAAGTTGCTAGTCTACAGCGTTCGTGTGAGAGAGTCTGTTCTTCTGTTGTCTTTGACAGCTTTTAGGTGCGTTATTGGCGCTTACCTCTGCTTGCGCATCTCAGCCGCATCAGCACCGAAAACATGGGGAATATTTAGACAAATATAATCACACAACCTATTCGATATTCGATGAATAAATCGACTAATCGAATATTCGAAAATCGTGACCCATCCCTAAAATTAATACAAATGTATTTTATATTATATATATATATATATATATATATATTCTATAAAATTTAAAATTCTAAAACAAAAAAACTTAAATTTAAAAATTGCAGTATTTTATTATTTATATGAAATAAAAAATCAGAGTTGAAAATATAAAATAAACATTACAAATGTTTTAATGAATATGAAAATAAATAAACAAAAATCTTAATTTACATTTTATATAACTTTTAAATTTAAATCAATCAAAAAGAAAAACATCAATATACATTTTGTCTTGATGTTGGCAGTCCAATCACAATGAATCAAGATGATTTAAAAAAAAAAACACAGATGATGCTACTGCTGGCTCATTCGCCACACTGGAAAGGTCAAGTTGAGTGAATTGCATTGTGGGATACAATGCTCCTTGGAGTGTTCACTGTACACATGTTGGCAAATACAGGTATTCCTGTTTTCCATGCAAACAAAAACTTATCCAACAGCGCACGCAGTATGCATACTACAAATATACTGCAAGGAGTATGTTGGCATACTATACTGAAAAACACACACACTTATCTCTTGTCGAGAGATACTATTATTCCAGCAGGTGCCTCAAATGGGGCGAAACGTAATAAGCAATTACTAACGAGTTAATATACACAGCCATCAGACAATAATTAGACACATTACACCGCAACCGTACGTTAATTGTCAATAGAACAGACTCTAATGTAACGGCTGAGAGCCTGTGTGTGAAACGCATCGGTCGAGTAGCTTACAGCATTCTTCCCAAACCAGTTACGATCATATAAACACGACAGGCAGTATGATAAACAAATATAAATGAAATTAAAAAATGAAACCCAAGTTGACAGGCGTCTGTGTTTGTGAGCACATGCGTTAAGCATCAATGGTCAAATTAGATGTGACAAGGGAATCAGAAGCTGTCAAACATAATGTCACGGTAGAGTTATGAGCCGAGAGGACGTTGACAGTAATGAGAGAGAATACGTTTGAGTGTGCCGTGGTCTCTGACCGTCTCCGATTGGCACGTTGACAAGCGGCCATAAAGCCGGGCCGGCTGATGAATTCATTCGCCAGCCACTAATGAATTAGCACTTCCCTTCTTCGCCCGGCTCGCCTTTCCAATCACGTCAAAGGCCTGGCAGAGGAAACAACGGCTTAATGAAAGGCAAAAAACGCCAGGGAACATCAGCCGCGAGGGCAGGTAACACGTATGGGAGGGTGAGACGGAAACTTGATATGAAGTCATCTGCATCCGTAACTGTTTTTCAGGAAAACAATAACCGGTGACACGCGACAGGAATACGCATCATCAATCACGGGGAAATATTGTGCCGCGCACCCAAGCCCGGTCCGGGCTGACATTTCTCGCACTGAAAAACAAACAGAAATCGTCTAGATCAGAGAGAGGGGGAAAGTAATCTCGGGGAATCACTTCTCCACGGGTTTGATAGATGGCCGTCTTTCTGCATGTCTCTCTCTCCGGTTTTTGCCCATCTTTCTGCGCGTCTCACTCTACGGTTTTTGCCCTAAGTGTTCATACCTGATCAAACTCTATTTCTGGGCCTGAAGCGTGCGGGCTGGGATATTCATCACCGCTGTTGTGTATATACATGCTGCACATTATTCCTGAAGGATCGTAGAGGTGTGTGACTCACAGGAAAGAGCGTATGTCAATTTCAGCCAATCACGGAGCTGCAAACAAAACCAAAAACAATGAAAACTCCTTCCCTCGTAATAGCAGCCAGGCCGGTCACAGATGTGTCTCGTGAGGGCCGTAACACGGACACACTCTCGGTTTTCCTACTGAGAGGAATTCGTCAACGACACAACCTCTGAGAGGATTTGTGAATGTGTATGTATGTATCAAGGGAATATGGACTATTAGGGCTCAGCCGAGTTGGTGGCATTTCTCTATTTGAGTTACATCTGAGGAAAGAGTCATTGGTGGAGCCCAAAATTTTTCAATTTATGTTTCTATTTCTACCAGTAAATGAACATAAAGCTATACACATTCACTATGTTGTTTTTCGAGCGCCCCGCCACAAGCGTTGGGTTTTAAAGATGGCGTACGATCATTTATTATTTCCTTGTTAACCTCTGAAGCTCACTTAAATTTGTTCTAGATCATTAGATGTGATGTTATGGTGCCTCGGAGGCTGGTTTGAAACCGGTTTCCTTACAAAAATACAAAACATTGTCTGTTTGGTCACTGATTGTTAAGTCAACAACTCAACCACATGTATGGAAACATGCTTCCACCTCTGAGTAAAATATAAAAATGGTAATTGTGAGGAAGAAATGTAAGATTCTACTTGCATATAATATGATAGCGACATATAAAGTGACAATTTTGAAAAAAAGAATGTCAGTTTTGCAGCATTCAAAATCACTTTGTCGCAAATAAAGTTAAAATTGTGAGATATAAGGTCAAAACTGTGAGATAAATTCTCATTGAGGCATATACAGTCACAGTTGTAAGAAAAAGCCATTTTTATGTCATATTGTGCAACAACTATGACAAATTATGACAAAGTCATAATTGTAAGATATAAAGTTAATTCTGTGGCATATAAAGACATTTGAAGGTGAAGACAAAACTGTGACTATAAAGTCAATTTCGTAGCATACAAAGTCAAAATGAGATATAAAGTCAAGTATGCGAGATATAAAGTTTCCCATAATATAACTAGGAAACAGTCGATTTTGTGCCATATAGTCAAAACTGAGATATATAGTCACACTTTGGCATATAAAGTCAAAATTGTGAGATATAAAGTCAAAGGTATGAGATTGTCACATTGTTGCATATAAATTTAAAATTGAGATATAAAGTCACTATTGATAAATTCACAATTGTGAGATCTAAACTCAAAATTGAGATATAAAGTCAGCATTGATAGTCATAATTGTGAGATATAAATTCGAAATTGAGATATAAAGTCAAAACTGCGACATATAAAGCCAATTTTATTGCATATAAAGTCAAAACTGAAATATAGTCACTATTATACATAAAGTCAGAATTGTCAGATTGGCAAAACTGTGAGATAAAAAGTCCTAATTGTGAGACAGTCACATTGTGGTATGTAAATGTCAGGTAAATAAAATTGAAATATAAAGTCACAAATAGATATAAAGACACACTGAGCCATTTATACTAAAAATATGAGATATAAAAAGAAAAACAGGCCACACAGAGAAGAACCAATTGCCAATCCAATTATTGTAAGTTCTTAACTTCTCTGCTGGCACAAACTTTCTTCTCATTCGTAACAAAATCCTGTGAATTGATTTGCATTCAAGTTAGCAGGCATCTCGCCCTCTCTTCTCTCAGCTCAAACGCAGATATTGGCCCGAGGAAACATGATGTCAAACAATGCTGACTAATGTCACTTCCTCTTGTAATCCATTACCTGCTCCACCTGCATGCTAATGAGAGATGGAGCCTGTTGCCATGCCAACCCCACCTGCCAATCAACCCCTAGGTCACGACAGGATTTTGCTGTTGCTAGTGAATGAGCCGTTCGTTTGTCAAAATGTTAATGATTTTGAGTGTTATCATGAAGAACAGGATCATCTATAAAAAACTGATGTAAGACGTCTTAAAAAAATGTAGGCAGGTCACTAGGTTTTAGAAGAGAAAGTTCATCATCATTTCAAGTTTCTCCTCCAGAATTGCTCTTTTCTTTATTAGGGTCCTATGAAATCTTGTTTATTTTTTCCTATATTATGTTTTCTGGGTTTTTTTTGTGTTTTTTTTTTCTGCATTCTGTTTTAATTTAATAATGGTTTAATCTAACTTCAGTTTTAATAAAAGAAAAATAAATGTCTAATAAACTGAATTCATTTTTTTACAATAATATTGCACTGAATTTTTTTCTGAAATGTTCTGGGGTTTTTTTTTCTGGATTCTGTAATTTATAAATTTAATACAAATCAAATACATTAATTTTGTAATCAAATAAATGCATAAAACTTTAACCAGTTTTGTCTGATTTTCACCAAAACTGGCTCAGATCATGTTCAGACAATGCTGGCAAGAAGATTTCCGATGGACCAAATCATTCTCGTAAAGCGTGTTAACGAATTTGATGAAATTCACGCAAAAATGGACTTGAGGCTATATCTTTGCAATGAGTGAAGAGCCACCTACTGGTCAAAAGATATTGAAAATTGGCAGTTTTTGTTTATAATTTCTGAACAGTTTGACCAAATATCATAATATTGATCTTGTTTGATTTGTAGCAGCATACCGAATCAAATGATACCCAATTTTTCTCTGTCAGCCATTTTGAGCATGGACCATTTCGAATTTTGTAGTAAAATGCTATATTTTACAAATGCTTTAACGAATCTTAAGAATCTTATAGAACTGTTTGCAGGAAAGTTCTGAAATTTGGCACACAGATAGAGGACAGTCTCACCATTAACCACAGTGAATTTGGAGTCTCTAACTTCAAACTTTCTAGCGCCACTAACAGGCCAAATTTGCATTCATGTTCCTTACTTGAACCATAAGATCTAAAAGCAAAATTCTACATTATACAGTAAATACCATTTTATGACTTGATTCTGCAATTAGAAAATAGAGTCCTACTTTAATCACATTCTTAATTTTCATTCCCGTTCACTGTATAGTCTTACATCTTCTCATTCGCGCCCCTCTCTCACTCCAGATGAAAAATAAACCTGACAAAAAGTCTCTCTAAATCTCCCGCCGTGATCGTCCACAGAGGGGCATTGACATCAATCACACCCTTGTGACCTGCGCTGAGGCCTTTACAAACACACAGTGAGTCGGCACACACAAACACAAGTAAAATCCTCGGAATGTGATTGCGGGTGATGCCGTGCAAACAAGGCTGGAATTACAGGGATTAAGCAGCAGACCAGGCTAATCTGAGATCGGCCGCTATGTGTGTGCTGAACATTGGCTCCAGATGTGTGAGATTACCTCTCAAAAAGACGCACCTGGGCCACAGCTTTCACCCCAAGAGGGTATCGGGTAACCGCTAAAACACAAACACACACTTTTACAGCCTAAAACATGGAGTCCCACAGAAAAGAAAAAAAAAACATGGCAAAATACAAATGTGTAAAACAACTTTCAACTGTAACGATATTGCAAAACATGGTATTAGCAATGTTTTGTGGCAGTCACGTTTGTTTTCTTTCATATATATATATATATATATATATATATATAAAGCAAACAAATGCTTAAAACTAATACTAACAAATTATTCCAAACTATAAAATAAATTCATAAAAATAACAATTGCACAAATAAACAAGCAAATAAATAAAAATACAAAAATAATAAGTAAACGTATAAATAAATAAATAAATGCACAAATAAATAATAATACTCTAAAAACATAACCAAAGACATCTATCTGGATAAGTCAAGTTCAAAACTGATATACACATACACTGTAAATGTGACCACATAACAATTGGATTCTATATTAATGTGCCAATCACTCGTTTATAGAATGATCTGTGATCGTTATGTTGCTTGGCAACTGTATACAACCTATATATATATAAGCAAATAAATCATATTAGTGAAAAAAAATGAAGAATTTTTTTTTTTGTCTTATTACTGTTGCGGGCATTTTCTATAAGCAATAAGGCTTATCATTTTAATGCAAAGCAGTGTGATAAAAGATGACAATGTCCAATAAATAAGTAAACATGTATTATTATTTTCTCATATTTATGACATTGCAGCCTAACAATGCATTCTTTGAACATTTCATTCTCACTCATTTTTTTCTTGCCGTTTTTGCGTTACACACTCTCACACACACACACACACACCTCTACTCTCAGTTGAATTTCTCTTTAACAAAGTGTTGGAGACACAGAGACAGGCTGTGAACACTCAGGAAATGAAGCACCTCGTTCACAGCCTTTGAAGAGAACATGACGCCTGACCTCTGCTAATCAAACACACCTACAGCTCTGCATGTGTGTGTGTGTGTGTGTGTGTGTGTGTGTGTGTGTGTGTATATGTGAGTGAGAGAGAGAGACACTTCATTTTACCATATACACTGGGGCCTAATCCTGAAAACCTGCAGTGATAGTGGTAAGTGTCAGATAACGAGAGAACGTGGTTTGAGTGGCCACCAGAGACAAAGTACCATGCACAATGATGGGATCAGATGGCAAAACTATAGATTTTGATACTTTTTATTTCACATATATACAGTACATCAAATGTGTATGTGTGTAATAGCATATCGGCTATTTATTTGTACTTACATAGCACATATGAATGTCTTATTGTGCATGACCATATTTTAATTACTGTATACCTCATACATAAACTTACCAACTACTTTACTTACTACTAATAAGCAGCAAATTAGGAGTTTATTGAGGCAAAAGTCATAGTTAATAGCTAGTTAATAGTGAGAATTGGTCCCTAAACTAAAGTGTAACCATTTTTTTTTTACACATTTATAAATTGCTTTATATTTTTACAAATGCTATGTTAAAGATACTGTGATGTTAACGCAACATTTTAAAAATAATACATTATTTTGTATTGTATTTTGTGTATCTGGAGTGGAAAAACAAAATCATTTCTCTATATGGTACAACAATGAATAGCACAGTAGTATCCAGTATACCATGGAAATATTTGTAGTTACACTTTGGATTAAGTAAAACATAAAATAAAATAAAATAAAATAAAAATAGTTAATGTTACTACACTAAAAACAATGTAATCATCCTTATGGGAATTTTCTTCTTGGATTTCAACAAAAACCAAAACTAAAACTAAAACTTCCCAAAGAGACAATTATGGAATAAATTGTTGGTAATTTAAAAATAAAAATAAAACACTTTAAAAGTAATATAAAGAATGTTACCATAATGATTTTGAATTGGCAGATAAAAGGATTTTAATTTAATTTAATTTTTTTATAGATTTATTTACTTATATAAATAAATAAATAAATACATACATACTTTCATACATTTTTAATAAATATAAAAAATACTTCCATTTCATGTGACAATTAACCAACATCGGAGAACCATGATCATGCAAATGTGTCGTTAAACTATTGAAATACTTCAGAGAATATTGAAATTTCAGAGAATACTTTTTACATATAAAGGGGTTTGCCTGACCAAAAAAAAAAAAAAAACTTTGGGAAGCCGTGCTGTAAAGGAATTAAACTGTAAATGAAAAGGCCAGATTCCAAAGGAGAATGAAGCAAAGAACGAAGCAGAAAAAGTGAGAATGTGAGAGCGAGAGCAGGTCAAAGAGGAAGCGGCTCTGCTCCACAGGTATCTGCCGCCCCCTCTTCTCCTTAATCACTCCTTCCATTTGAGCGTCAGCCCCTCTGGAGCGTCTGAGGGGGGTAAATGTGCCAGCGAAGGGGGGGACGGATGGAGGGTCTTACGAGAGGGTGAAAGAGAGCAGCTGGCATTAGCTTAACTCTAGAGAGAGCTAATTATTAGACCGTTGGAAGGGGAAAAAAACATGACGGATGTGTTCGCATGAGCATCTTGATGAATGAGTGGGCTTTTTTAACGTGAGCTACTTTGTGGGAAACACAATGTGCCAAAATCCCCCCGGGGCTGTGGTGTGTGTGTAAGATTAATGACAAATTTACCCTTTCTCTTTATGAATGCTTATAAATAATAATAAGACCTGTCACGTCGCAGGGTGCGCTGTGCAAGCGCAGCTGCCTTTTACTGGAAACTGCAGTAAATCAAAGCGTCTGTCTGTGTGTGTGTGTGTGTGTGTGTGTGTGTGTGTGTGTGTTCTCCGCTCGGATCCGTGCTTCAGGGGGTTTATGAGGAATCGCGGCTGCGGCACACGTTTGGAAACATGTTGAATGTGTGCGAACTTCATTTTGGCACTGAAACTCGCTGTGATGTTTCGTTCGCACTTCTGAGCAGCAGGAAACACGCAGCTAGGTCACTGACAAATAATGCACTCATTATTTAATCACTCTAAAAATGTACACTCTCAGAAAAAAAAAAAGGTACAAAAGCTGTCACAAAAGGTACACCTCTGTACCGTATTAACCCCTAAAGGGTGCAAATAAGTACTTTAAAGGTACATATTAGAACCTAAAATGTATATATTAGAACCTAAATCGTACATATTTGTAACTTTTGAAAAAGTACCACACCAGTGACAGCGTTTGCACCTTTTTTTACTGAGAGTGATGGTGTAACCAATTAATAAAATATTTTCCTTACACCTTAAATGTGAGTCAACACATCAAAGTATTGTATTATTTAAATATACTATGAATATCAAGAATTTTATATTGACTTTGAATTGACAATTTTTTTTTCAAATATAATTTGTAAATAATTAATGAAGTAAATGAACAAATGCATATTTTTTATTTCATGAATAAAAAATATATAAAACAAAATAAATAAAAATAAATGAATAAAAACAAATTAAAAATATAATAATAAATAATATTAATAATAATAAATGCATGAATTAAAATATGAATAGGAATAATATAACATGAATAAATGTGTTATGAATATAAAATATGAATAAATCTAAATAAATAAATAATACAATGTAAATCTATCTATAAATCTATGTATAAATGCATCAATCAATCAATCAAATGCCAGTTAGACAAATGTTGAAATTTCTATAATTATTTATACTATGACTATGACTTGTCTATGACTTGTTTTGTTTTTTTTTGGTTTTTTGCACCACATCATTGACCCAGGTGCAGAGAAAGAGACCGAATCAAACAACAGAATGATATTCACTGCAGAAGGCTGGGGGAAAAAAAAAAGTTTCAGTCCGGAGTCGGCAGAACATGTGGTTTCTAGGGAGTTACCATGGAGACCAAAACACATTTGTACCTTGACACTGGCAGGCGTTTTTTTTGGAACAGCGCTGACGCTCTAAAAAGCCGAGATGTTCATTTTCTGGCTTTAGGAGCCTTGCTATGGTAGCAATCAAACACACACACACAAGCACAGCTTGACACAAATTGACTACAAGGCATTTGACATCCCAGTAGCTGGAAGCAAGTTGTCCATCTCACTTTTATGTTTGGCCTCTTTGTTCCAAAAGCCTGACCTGCAGGAAAAGGGAGGATGCAGTGAAAAACAGAAACACACGGACCCGATGGAGGAATCAAAAGCGCTAATCAGGCATCTCGCAAGGCCTAACGAGCCGGAAACATCCACTGAGGGGTCAATCAGACCTGATCATCCATCCATCCAGCGCCCCCTTCCCTCTCAGACAATTTCACACACACTAATTACACCAGAATTCCCAAAAGTTTTAGATTAACTATAAAAAGTCAAAAAATCTAAAAGGAACATAGACAGGATTCCATAATTCATCAAAGGATATTTTAGGCTTGTAACAGTACAGAAAGCAAAAACTAGATCTCAACAGGACTAGTATTATTCCCAATATGATAAATTGCAAAAAAATAAAAAATAAAAAATCTTTGCAAACTTTAGTCATTATTTATTTTTAAATGTCCATTAAAAAGATTTTATTCCAACACAACAGCTAAAAATGACTCTGAAACCAAATAATTAAACAAACTTTAAGAATTACAGTTTATTGACTAAGATTGTATTTGATTCTTAAGGGATTCTTACATGATTCCACTGGGATATTTTAGAAATGGCTACAATTATCAGGAATCCCACTATGAATTCCGATAAAATATTCATAATCCATATCCATGGTTCTATAATTCATAATTGGAAAACAAAGGATCACATCCTAAAGGATATTACTAGGAATTCTCTTTGAGGCTTCTGACCTTACACAAAACAAAAACTAGGTCTTTAGAAAATACAGTTCTCAACAGGACTGGTGTGATTCCCAATATGATAAAATGCCTTTGTATGACATAAGCAATTTAAAGAAAATCTTTAAGAATTTTTCCCTATAGAATTGTCTTTAAATGTCCTTGAGGAAGTTGATATTCCAACACAACAGCCAATAGGACTCTGAGAATCAAATATGAATCAAAAACCCTGTAAGAATTACAGTTTATCCACTAGGATCGTATTTGACTCTTAAGGGATTCTTACATGATCCTACTGGGATATTTTGAGATTGGCTCCAATTACGACTGAAATCCCACTAGGAATTCCAGTAAAATATTTAAGGCATGCAAAACTAATCCAAGCAAGTGTGTGTGTGTGTGTGTGGTTGAAGAGTTTAACGTGTGAATATCATTGGTCATGTCTCTAAAACTGCAACAGGCAACAAAATCCAGACCATTTAAACTAGTTGCCCGCTGGTACAGAATAAGCCATAGGAAGTGTTCATCTCCCAGCAGAGGGCACACACACACACATCCTATACCAGCCTCTGGCACAGTGCTGCTGACGACATTCACATGCTAGTGTAATCCACTGGGTCATAAAGGTATAGACTGATATATAGATGTAGATAGATATAGATATAGATATAGATAGATATGAAGTCTGGGATTGGTAAGATTTAATGTTTTTGAAATAAGTCTCTTATGCTTAGCAATTTAAAAAAAAAAAAGGAAAAAAGTATACATGTACTTATTTACTTAATTATTTTATTCTTGTTCTATGTATTATATAATCGTTTGTTCCTTATTACAATTTAAAATAATTATTTTCTATTTAAAAATCTTTACAAATTTTAATTATTCCTGTGATGCAAAGCTGAATTTTCAGCATCATTACTCCAGTCTTCAGTGTCACGTGATCCTTCAGAAATCATTTGCTGCTCATAAACATTTCTTATCATTACCAATGATGAAAACAGTTGTGCTGCTTTATATTTTTGTGGAAACCTTGATACATTTTTTCAGGATTCTTTGATGAATAAAAAGTGCAAAAGAACAGCATTTTTACATCTCTATATTTACAATAGAAATATTTTGATGGATGGATGGATGGATGGATGGATGGAAACATTTCACAACAACAACAAACTGACATCAGTAATAAACACTTTGCATACAAAATACAAAAATAAAGCGGTCTATCTCTGAAAGAAGTCCTGTTCCAGTGCAATATACACATCTCTAATAAAAGCTATTACTTTATGCTAAACCATGAGAGACAAACAATTACAATCCATCAAGGCTTTCAGACGTTCTCCGAGAAATAGGAGGTGACAGCATGTCTCTGATAAGTGTGTGTTTCCAGCCCAGACGAACCACGTCTGTTTCAAGAGGGTTATTCAGACTCATTACTATCTCATCAAGAAAGGCCCATTCGTTAAGACAATTAATTAGAGTAGCGGACGCCTGTGGAAATTGATAATAATAATAATGAAGGGCGTGATGGCTGCTGATTGGTCGATGGGGCAGGGACCCAGGTGCGGGTTTACGGTTTTTAATTGCAGTCGAGCGTTTTGCACAATGTGTTTTATTAGTTTTATCCGCCGCGGTTGACTTGCTAACCTCCTCTGAAGTGGTGCGCGGGGAGCGCTGATATGTGTGACTTGTCACTTATGTGAAGAGTTAGCAAATTATCAGTGAAGAGGATGAGCGGAGACTCGAGAAACGCTCTCAAGCTGTCAGTCAAGTGTTTTTGAGAGTGTGAGGCCTAATGAAGACACCATGGAGCTCCGCTGGCAGCCTGGAATTAACAGTTTAGAAAGGAAACTCAAGTGTAACGTCAGCACATTAATTAAAGCACTGGTGATTTTTTTTTATTATTTATTGATATATAGTTGTTAATATTAATGCATAAAATATACATTTAAATATAATTTAATATAATAATAAAATAAAAAATAAATATATTTTTTCTTGTCCTTAAAATAAAACTAAATAAATAAATAAAATAACAATAATTATTACCAACATCATTATTATTGTTAATAAAGTATGAATTATAATAATAATTAAATAATTTTAAGCACCAATTATAATTGTATTATTATTATTATTATTAAATAAAAATAATTACAATAATATTAATATTAATTAATATTAATATTAATGCATAAAATATAAATGTATTTATTATATTTATTTTACTAAAATATGTATTATTTTAAATAAATAAATAAACTATTCACTAATGCTTAAAAAAGTCTACATCTGTTGTGCGTGTGTACTATTTCTGTGAATATGAAATAACTTTCATCACAGATGGTTTGGTCACTATAATAATCAATCTATAATGATGCCATCTGTTCAGGAGTGACCACCCAAAAGAAAGAAAAGTTTAACACACAGCCTGGTTGTTAAACACGCTGTTCTCATCAGCGAAGCCTTAAGAAAGTGTCAAATGAAAAAGCCAGCAGAGACGAGCAAGACAAAGACTGACTGACACTTTGACGGTTTAAAGCGTGGAAGGTTATAGAATCATAAATGAGCAGAGAGTAAAGTCCCAATTCATCTCTTATTCATCTTCTCTGAGGTCTGTGCAACCGATAAGACATAGCCTAGGAGGGAATGATGGGAAAAATTCATTGTAACCTTTTCAAAAGAGAAAATGTACTATGATATTACTCAGAAAATACTCCATGGAAATCCACTACCATGACACTAACGTAACGATAGACGTTGACCAGTTTAATGATAGTAAATATCATGTACATAATACTGCTAAATTTAATGGGTATTTATTTTACACAGTATTTACTTAAAATTCTCAATATAAAATAAAAAAATAATTTAAAATTAAATAAAAAATAAAAATGTAATTTAAAAAATAAAATCAAAATTAAATAAAAATAATACAATTATATAAGAATATTAAATTAAATAAGAATATAAAATTAAACAAGAAAATTAAATTAAATTTTAATTTAATTCAATTTAAACCTTACGCTATAATCTATTGCTATCCTTTTAATTTTTTTAATACTTTTTTTTTTAAATGCCAATATCAGTCAGCAACCAATATTATGCCTATAATGTGCATCCCTGCATGTAATCAAACAGTAAAACGTTATTACAATTTGAGACCAATCAATCAGTCAATCGTAGTACTGCCACAGTACTCTTTGTAAGGAAATGCTGTTGTCACAACACACAAATTTAGCAATTGATGTAGCAAATCAGATAAACACAATTAACCAACTGAAAGTTGTAAATTAAGTTTCCAATCCCAAACAATGTATGACTGAATGAGTGTGAATATGTACCTCAGCGGCTGTTCTTCGAAAGAGGTCACTCTAAATGACGCATGTTTCATGTTTGGTGCTAATGATCTGATTAAACAGAAATATTCTTTACTGTGTGCGTTCAAAAGGAAACTACTGGCAAAGGACAGCGTTCTCTCATCAAAGCCTTTGTTCTCAGAGTCGAGAAACATTCCCCCAGTCTGGGAAATCAATGCTGGGAAGAGGATAGAGCAAAACACATGGAAATGAGAATGCATAATACATGGATGCCCAATGAGATCCGACCTGCATCACACTGCCGGATTCCTTTCTTCTGCTAATATTAGAAGCCAAAACTAAAAGCAGCTCGTGCTCTTAGAAATGCAAAGTGACAGCATCAGCCCACCCATCACAACTACAATGAATATTAATATTAAGTGTCAGGAGAAACTTTCTCATTTTTAGTGGCGCATGCTAAGCAAAACATCACTGTAAGTTGTGCTCGTACTTAAGGGTTTGGGATTTAAACTACGGTATTAAACTTTGTTGCATAATCATAACACATGCAGTATCATATACACCACAGACATGACTAAAAATAGATAAAACATGAAAATGTCAGAAACTTGCACTACTGTTCACAAGTCTTGGGTCAGTAAGATTTTACAATATTTCTGAAAGAAGTCTCTTATGCTCACCAAAGCTGTATTTATTTGGTGAAAAATACAGTAAAAACAGTAATATTATGAAATAATATTACAATGTAAAATAACTGTTTACCATTTCAACATATTTTACAATGTAATTTATTTTTGTGATAGACGTGCTGAATTTTCAGCATCATTACTCCAGTCAATACACTAATTTGATGCTCAATAAATATTATTAATATTATTAAAAGAATCCTGAAAAGTATGTTTTCCACAAAAATGTGTTTGTGATAGTAAATCTGAATTTTTAGCATCATTACTGATCTTCAGTGTCACATCCAGTAATTATTCTAATACACTAATTTATGCTCAAGAAATAATAATAATAAATTAAATAATAAAATAATAATAATAATAAAAATAATAATAATTATTATTATTATTATTATTACACATTATATTTTTGAGGATTCTTCAAGCAGTTCAAGCATTTAACAGCATTTACTTGATATATATATTTTTTGTAACAATGTAAAAGTATTTTTTGATTAATTTTCATCCCAGCATAAATAAATAAATAAATAAATAAATAATAAAACACTTACTGACCCCAAACTTTTGAACGGTAGTCTACTTTTTATCTAGAAACCAGAATATCATAGACTGAAAATACCCTAGTAATAATTTAATGCTCTATAAACGACTTTGAACACCTTAAGCCGGGCTCACACTACAGGAGTTTTAAAATCCTAACCGATTATGAAATCTGGCGGCAGCACACACATAAGGAGAATCTTCGCAGATTTTCTTCCCTCAAATCTTAAACATGCACACACTACAAGATTTGAATATCGTGGCGCATCACACACTACAAGATATTATTAAGATTATCATGCCAGACGGAGCACCTCACGTGATCTCACGCAGCAGCTTGTCAGCAATGTTTACATATGTTAGCTAGCAGCTTTCTGCACTCACCCGGTACGTTCAAAACGGCGATTTCACCCTAGCGCTTCTCTTAGTGATACGTTTTCGACACATTATAGGGACAGTGTTATTACAAAACTTTAAGAAGCCGTTTCCTCCGTCTCCACTATCCAACGGACCTGTGCAGCAGCTGTTTTGCGGTCGCGCATTGGCTATTGTGAAAGCACTGACTCCTCGTCATCATCCCGATTTAAATCCTAAATATCAAACATGTTTGATATGATCGGCGTGGCCCCGATTTGTGTGCGAGCAGATCGGGAGGTGCAAGTTTCGATCTTTGAACGGCTCACATTACCAGATAATCCGCGCCGAACATCGGGACCGATCGAGGTGCTCGACAAGATTTTTGCTCCGATTCTCGGGAGGGGGAAATCGGGTCTAAATCGGGCTAAAAATCCTGTAGTGTGAGCCAGACATTAGCGATAGCAACGAAACGGCTATAAACCACACATGGAACCTTTTCTTTGTTATGCCTGTTTCCATAGAAACAAATCAAAATTATGGTAATTCCAACGAGATGGGAACACAGCACAAGTCTGTCTGGGAACAAAAAAATTCATATCTTAGCACATTAAAAAAACCATACAAAAGACATTAAAGAACTAACTTTAAAAGGTAAGGCCAAAATAATGGAATATGAAAAAATATAATAAATGAATAAAAAGTATCACAGATCATTGAGCATCATATTTTCAGTGAATCTCTGCTGAAGTAATTCTACTCACGAGTCACTCCTGAATGCTTTATGTAGCTGAAACTGTGACTTTGTGGCATCAAATGGAGGCATGAAATCATGGCTGTGTTTTGCTCAGTGAAACTGAGTTCCCACAGCTCTTTCCCCAGTTTCTGAATAGCCTTAATCAATCAAATTGTTCATGTATTATGAGATTTTTTTATTAGAATCATCCTTCTGCATTTGAAATGTAATCGAATGAACCCGCGGCTCATATTAGCTGAATAGTGCTTAACTATGCCGGCAAATTGAGAAAAGCGCAGTAGTTAAACGTTCAGCTCCAGCAATCAGCCTCTATTCAGCGAGCAACATCGCTCTCTCAATGACGACAGACGTGAAATGAAAAAAAGACAAATGCGTTTCAAAATTAGTTGGATGCCATGCTAACTATTGACTTAGCATGCATGCTGGCATGCTATATATTTTAAATGTTTGTGGCCCAGAGACACACTACAATCTGCATATTAATTTGCAGTCTACAATTATGTCAATTACTCAGAAGTCGTTTATTCGAAATTAGCTTTTGAAATATGTGCTAATTAGCATGGCAAATTCATTAGGCCTATTTGCGAGGTCCAAAACATCACAAGGATGACCATGAAAAAAAAAGTCATCTAAGATAAGGGGGAAAAAAAAAATGTTTATTTATAAATTCATCAGAAGTACGAGAGGAATCAAGGGCTGGTAAATTGCAGAAAAACAGAAGGACCTGAATTATCACTGAAGTTAATTAAATCGATATAAACAGACATCACAACTGTCTTTTATCTCTTGCACACTCTTACTTCTTCTAATAGCTTATTTCATTGTTTTCTCATCACAGATAAGCTTTTAATCTATGATACTCTCTGAGAATTAGGTTTTAAAAAGATAAACACCAATATACCACAGAAATGAGAAACATGTTTAGTTTAACAAGGAACTCCGACCATCCCAAAATACAACTGTTGCATAAAAAACTTTTCATTTATTCTGTAACTTTATCATTAAAAAAGGGGAAAAAATGTACACTACTGTTGAAAATTTTGGGGGCAGTAAGAAAAAAAAAAAAAAGACAAAAGCAAGGACACATTAAATTGATTAAAAGTGACAGTAAAGATATTTATAATGATACAAAAGACTTCAAATATTTCAAATAAATGCTGTTCTTTTGAACTTTATATTCATAAAAAAATGTATTGTTCATACCAAAAATATTAAGCTGTTTTTGATAATAATATATGTTTCTTGAGCAGCAAATCAACATATCAGAATGATTTCTGAAGGATCATGTGACACTGAAAACTGGAGTAATGATGCTGAAAATTCAGCTTTGCGTCACAGAAATAAATTACATTTTAAAATATATTAGTTTTAAACTGTAATCATATTTCACAATATTATTTTTTACTGTATTTTTGATTTAAAAAAAAAAAACAAAAAAAACTTACCAACCACAAAATGGTAATGTATATAAAAACTATAAATTCCGAATGACAAATTCAGTTCTGATCACAAAAAAAATATGAAAAAAGTTCAAAAATAGTTTAAATAGCGCATTAATTGTTTCATAATTTAAATTTACTGTTATTCCAATACACCAAAGAATTCAAAAAACAAAAACATGACTCTAATCAAAAAAAATCAGTATATAAATTTCAGTTCATCAAGTAACATCTTTGAAATTCTCATTTGTTTCCATTGGAATCAGAAACGACTGTTTCCAAATTATGATGGAAATTCCAATAGGAATCATGCACTGAATCCATTTGGAGTTTTTCCTGACTAGGTGCTGAATAAAACCCTCCTCTCTAATGGCTGTTAACCTGCCCGTTCTGATGGGCTGCTATGACAGCACTGGCACACAGGGACAGGCCCATAATGCATCAGTGAGTGACAGTGAGTGGAAGTGAATGATAGGGCTGTACAGGTAATGCGGATCTTGGGAAAGTAAAGTGCTCTGTTATCACAGGGTGTAGTAGGTGCTTTAGGTCATTATCAGTGACTCTGTAGAGCTCAGAGAAACTCACACACACATATATACACACATAATCACCATTCATCATCTAGAGTGGCTTATTATGGGCATTAGGCAAAGAGACGGATGGCTGAACGCATGACGATAAGCTGGGAAAGGTGGGTGAGGAATCCTTTATGGTCAGTATGATAATGCAGGATATCAGGTATTATTGACATATTGGACTCCTTAACATTTGTCTTTGAGGCTGACAGCAGTTTAATGCATGCAGAATGAGGGTAGGAGTAATTACAGCCGAAACCGTAATGTTCACCCTCAGAAGTGGTTCTAATACTAATTTATCAATTTATTCATTTAAGAAATCAGCACTGATCACTCGCTCTATGAACAAAAGTGAACAGGGATTATCTTTTATCTGTCTCAAAATCTAACAAAAGCCTTTTTTCCATGCATTTCTGTTGATTTTCTGCAAAATAAGTATTTGTTTAAATGGAAAGTTACCCAAAAATGAGATTCTGTCTTCATCTATTCATTATGACGGTTTTCTTTTGTGGAGCACCATGGGAGCTATTTTTGCACCATGATCCATTCAATGAAAGGCAAAAATAACTCTGAAATAACTAAAACCACACTGCCCAAAGTAACCAAAAGTAGTCCACTACTGTACATTCCAAGTCTTTTGAATCAATACAGTATCTTTAGGTGATAAAAAAAAAAATTTAAATAGGCCTGTGTGTTAAAAATTGCATTTAAATTTCTTTAATTTGCACATGTGGCACCAGGTTTAACATCAAAGACACTTTTTGACATCATTGTCAACAAACCAGTTGAAACATGTTTTGACGTGTCATTGAGCTGAACTCGAGCGCAGACAAGATTTGAGTGCGACAGAACAAAAAAAGGCTTGCAAATAATGGCTTGTACCTTACACAAAGCAATCAAAGGCGTATCTCCAACATTCATGTACAACTGTCACATTTTGCTACACTTCTGATGTTTTTACGTTTAAATAATTATGTTTCATTTTAGTTTGTTGTCAGTTATGTACATTTGGGCTTTATGTTACATATTATGTGGTTATGGTGGTATTATTTATTGTGTTTTGTATTGCACAACACTCCATCTATTTTACATCCAAAGCTTGTGGAAAAGGCTTGTGATGAACTTTGATTCTACATGTAGCTTTCTCATTCCCACCAGTGTTTTTATGGTCGCTGTCAGCGTATTATAACTAGGTTTGGGTATCGAGAACCGGTTCCAAATTTCCAATAACAGGGTATTCGATAAGACACGTGCATTTCGATTCCGCTTAACGATTCCCGCGTTCCCGCGCATAGAAAACTATGCAGTGTTTTTAAACTTTTGGTTTCAATTTCTGTACCTGACATTTGTACAGCTTTATTTATTTATGCTATTGCTAATTGATATGTTTGGTCCTATTTTATTACTTACCGTTTACAATTTAATGTTTGAAATTTATATTAGTCTAGTTGTTTTTTTCTGTGGTATTTTTTGGTAAAACCATAGGCAAAAGACAGAATAAATATGTTTGACATCTAAATGTTTGACTTAAATTTTTTTAATAGATCTTTTTATCTTATTGGAATCGAAATTAGGAATCGATAAGAATCGGAATCGATAAAATTCAAAAGATACCCAACCCTTATAACAGGTATAAAACAGATTTTTGTACTTCAGCAGCCTCATGTCGTTCCAAACCCATAAAACCTTTGTTCATCTTCGGAAAACAAATTAATTAGAACAAAAAGTATTCTTGTAACTTCATAAAATTATGGTTGAACCAGTATCAATGTCACATAGACTGTTTTAACGACGTCCTAACTACCTTTCTGGGCCTTGAATGTGTCAGTTGCATTGCTGTCTATGCCGGGTCAGAAAGCTCTCAGATGTCATCAAAAATATCTTAAAAGGAAAGTTCACCCAAAAATGAAAATTCTATCATTAATTACTCACCCTCATGTCGTTCCAAACCTGTAAGACCTTCATTCATCTTCAGAAAACGAACTGAGATATTTCTGATGAAATCCGCGAGCTTTCTGACCCTCCATAAACATCAATGCAAATGAAATGTTCAAGGCCCAGAAAGGTTGTGAAGACATCGGTAAAATAGTCCATGTGACATCAGTGGTTCAACCATAATTTTCTGAAGCTACGAGAATTTTTTGTGTGCAAAGAAAACAAAAATAATAACTTTATTCAACAATTTCTTCTATTCCATGTCAGTCTTCGACACACATTCTCATCGCTTCATAAAATTACAGTTGAACCACTGATGTCACATGGACTATTTTAACAACGATCTTACTACCTTTCTGGGCCTTGAACGTGTCAGTTGCGTTGCTGTCTATGCAGGCTTAGAAAGCTCTCGGAATTCATCAAAAATATCTTCATTTGTGTTCCGAAGATGAACGAAGGTCTTATGGTTTGGAACAACATGAGGGTGAGTAATTATTGATAGCATTTTAATTTTTGGGTGAGCTAATTGTTTAACTTCCTTACTGAAATATACATTAAGTTAAGTGTAATCCATAAAACCTAAATTGTTGTTAACATATTTTTACAATAAACATATTTGCTTACTTTAAAAATATTTGTTTACTGTGCATTTATATGCCAATTTTTTCACTTTCTTTTTAGTTTAGAGATTATGTTAGTTAACTCATTTTGTAATGAGTTATGTAATGTAAAAAGTCGTACACCATCAGATTTGTTCTGACATGAAGGCAAGTCAAAAATGATGATAATGTTTGGAAGAATTCTCTCTTTCCGACATCTACCCACACAACCCAAAGATCATCATAATCAACCCAAAATGAGTGAAAGTTCATAACACCACTACAAAAACAGAATATTAAATCTAAAAGAGAAGAACTAGAGTGATTAAGTGTTTAACTGACTAAAGGAAACAGTGCAGCAAGTCCTCCCAGCATGACCTCTCCGTCTCCCAGAGTCCACCGGGGCCCCATCTACAGCAACTCCGCGCATTAACGTCATTCATCATCCCACACTGAATATTCATGGGCAGGGCCTGGGGGTCAAGCCAAGCGCCATCACTTCCTGCTGGGGGTTAATGGGCATCAGAGCAGGGGTGGGGCCTTAATCTGATTCCATCGCCATGGCAACTTCACCCTAATCAACCTCCGTAGGAGGTGAAGAACGGTCTAATGAAGATGCGGTGACTCCCTCGCACTGGCTTTGTATTAAAGTTGATTAGCATGCGCAACTAACGGTGAGACCTCGTCTCAGCGGAATGTTTCCAAAGGATGATAAAGATTATTATAACAGAGACGAAAGCCGCTTGACTGCATAATGGGCAATAATGGGCCCGGTCAGTGTGAAAAATGGGTTCGCAAGAATGGGTTTTCGGTCTAAATGGAAGGAAAACACTTTCAAGAAGAAAAAGAAAAATGCGTTTAGACTGCAATATCGTGCAGGAATCAATAGCAGCGAGTTAAAGAGTATAAAGTTTTCCTCATTTCCTATTCAGCCCAAATTTCATGCCAGAAAGTTTGCCAATAAGCTGTTTTATTGGAGTCAAAACGGCTCTGTTCCAAAACTAAGTGGGCTGCTTATCTAGACAGCAATTTTAGGCATCAAAATGCTCTTGATGCGAAGACTGATATAAACAAGATGAAAGAAAATTACGCTTGCATTTTATTTTAAGGTGTCCTTGTTACAGTGTAATTATACATTTAAGTACCGAGTAATAATAATTAACTACAATGTACTTACTATTTGGTTAGGGTTAGGATTAGGGTTTAGTTACTTGAATATAATTATGCATAATTAATTGTTATTATAATAGTAAGTACACGTAACGTGTAAAAAGGACACCTTCTGAACCACAAAATCAAAGTAGGCACACCATAGCCACTCCAGAGATAGAAAAATATCTATATAAAGTCTGTTTTTTGTTAAAAGGAACACCTTAAAATAAAGTGTTACCAAAATTAATAATGCAAGCATCACTTTTGCTATATTAAAGTATTAAACTTCAGTACATAACTAGTCCAGCAGCACCACCTGTGCTACAGCCATGAAGGACACTTCAAATCAGACAAGGTGTATTTTATTACTTTTCGTAAGTGATCCAACTTATTTTCACCTGGTGGACAACAAAATCCCCTGCCTTAGATTGAAAAAGGCAACTTACAAGGTATCGACTAATTAGAAACTACCCAGAACACCTAAACAACTCCACAGTAATATGCTTAAAAAACACTCAATGGCATAACAACTCCCTGCCACTAGCAACTTTAATGTATTTTCATAAATATTAAATGACCAGAATCTCTTCTCTAATACCCAAACATGCTCAATTTTCATGCATCTTCATGTGTCAACAAATCTGTATTTGCAATTTATATCCATATCCCAACAATAGCACACAGACCATATGAATAAAACAATGATTAAATCAGAAAGCAACTCGGAGTAAAATATCATATTTTTCCATATCTCTAACAGCACTAAACAGTTGAATTCTGCCACCAACGTTTTCATCAGAATAATAATTTAATTCCTAATAAACTGAACCAGTTTTAAAATCTCAAAAATGTGAAAAACTCAAAAGAAAGAAGAGCTTAATCATTATAAGCTGCTTTGAATACCATATGAATATTTTATAAGTAATTATTCAGCCCCTGCTGAGTAAGAATTCATAATTTGTTCCATGTATGCATCTAGACATATTACTATGCTTATTATTCAAATTTAAGAGAGTTTATGCTATGCAACACGGACATTTATGACACAAATTGCATGAATATTAACATTAATATTAATCAAAAACATTAATATTAAGCATGGCAGACCTAGTTATTCAACAAAGTTATTCAGTCAGGGCTATGGGCTTACAGCTTGTTACACAAAAAGTACACACTAAAACAATACATAAATGCTGCCAAACTGGTTCCAAACTAAAGCCAAAGCTCCTGAAATAGTAATGATGTCATTGGTGTGTACACCAGTCTGCTCAAGGCAGGGAGGGCAGGCTAAACAAGTCCCAACTAAACGTCTGAAGTAACTTGCTTTGCTAGTTCCCCCTTCTTCTAGACGTTTATGAATGTCCAGGCAGCTCAACAAAACTTGGCAGACTGTAAATATTTTGCAGTGGCTTTGACAAGTCACGTGACAGAAAGTAGTGCTGTGACTGGCTGACAACCCTCGATGCGATAATGCCCACCAATCATGCTCACAGTTGGTCCGCAAATCTACAAGAATGAGCCAAACTGGAAAAAACAGATGAACTAGTTATAGACTAAACAACTCACCCTCAGATAGCATCACATTTGGCCACATCCAAATCCAAATTAACTCTAAATGCCACAAAAGTCTGATCTTTGAGTGAGAGGTGAGGTACACCATCATGAAACCTGCATTGTTTACTGACAAATAGTTCAAAAAGAAAGGGATTATTATTAATAATAATAGCCAAACAACTAAAGACTGAACTTGGAAACTGTGTAAACATCAAATTCAAAAGAAAACTGAATTTACAATGACCTAAACAACCCAAACTCACAGAGGGAACTCAATTCAGAAGTCCACCACAGGCCACTGCTATAAACAATCAAAGTGCTTTGTCAAACGTAACTGCATTCAAACATACCGTACATTTTAGTGACAAAATGCTAGATAATATTCACAGAACCACAGAAATAACCTCTCGATCCAGCTCTAGTGTTTGTGTACAAGTACCACGGTTTCTTACCTTGTCTTTGTCCTCCACCAGGTCTGTTAGCATGTCATCTGGGTCCAGGATCCCCCCGTCCACATACTCCACATGGAGCGTCCGCACCAGGAATTCCCCATCCTGTTGAAAACAATAGGTCCATTAGAAGTGCCCCGTTCAACAACAACACAAAGAGTCTAATCATAAGTTTGGAAGTTTTAGATAGACAACATGCCGAAACCAAATTTCTTTAATCAAAAGATGTGCAAATATATTAGCAGATAAGAGATTACATCACATTATATTTATCATTATTAAATAACTAGGCTAGAAATTGGATTGGGTGAGCTACAGAATAATTTTTATTCATTATATTTACTAATCAAATTATTAACTGATTTAACATCATGTTGTTGCTGTCGCCACTTTACCTCAGTGAAAATCACTGTAACACATTGTTTAATATCTCACTTTCTTTGAGAACTACTTAAGATAACATGCAAAATACAACAGCATTTGTTTGCCCTCGCTTGACATGCTAGAGGCAAGCTAGCTGAGGCAGCTCATTTGTTTTGCCCTTTAGTCATGATTAGGAAACAATAGCAGCTTTAATGAACGTCTGATGCTTCCATGTCCATGAATGTATGGAAATTAAGGAAGCGATGACGATTAAAGGTGTGAGTTTCCTGTTGCTCAAAGGTTCAATCCTACAGCACATTAATACTGTTACAGCACAGACCGACATATTACGATTCACAGACCTCATAGAATCACAGAATCAGGGAATAAACTATGACTGGCTGTGCTAAATTATGAATATGCTGATGAATTAAGTGTGTTTTTCTTTTATTCACTGTGGCCTTGAGTGCCTTATTGCTTTTATAAGGCCAGGTGCATCAAAGCAAGAAATCAAAAGTTGTGATAAATCACTACTGTTAGCTACTCTGATAATAATAAAAACTGTTTGCTGAGCATCAGATCAGCATATTAGAGTGATTTCTGAAGGATCATGTGACACTGAAGACTGGAGTAATGATGCTGAAAATTCAGCTTTGATCACAGGAATAAATTACATTTTAAAATATATTGAAATAGAAATAATAATATTTCACAAAACAGATCAAACGACTGTGATGAATTTATTCTTTTGACCTTGACAATACAACAGGATGAGATGGGTTACAGGTTGACACAGAACTTGAAAATTTATGGTGGGAACACATACCTACACATGCAATCAGATAAGATAAGTCAAAGTCCTGAGTTGTCATAGTTTGAATACCATCAGCTCATTACCAAACAAACTCGCAGAACGACTTTCCTACTAGGGTTCAGGGAGAAAAAAACACTACAATGGTCTGAGAGAACATGTTTGGCTGGTAACGCATGACATAATAGATCGAAGTCAACGCCTTTCAGTAGAAACCTCAATGAAACTGTTAACACACGGGACAATAGTAGCTCAGTCAAAACTGTGTGAATGATCTTTGATCATCTTGGGGGCATCAAACAAATTGTGTATAGTTTAGGGCTGTCAAAAAAAAAATTCGAATTTCGAATATTCGTTGTGCGTCAGGCAGCCTTATCAGTGGCGCACGAGATGCGATGAAGATGTAGGTAGGTGTCATTGCATTTTAATGCTTTTTTTTTAGCCTATCCAGTTGAACCCACTGTTCATTCAAAATATTGCGGAAAAAGAGAACATCAATGCGGAGATGATGTTGTTTACATCAAAACTGAAATCAAGCCGTTCACACACAATGCATATTTTGCGCATTTTCTAGAGGGACATCTATCACCGTTGCACTCGTGTCTCGCAAAAGAGAGTCAGATATTTAGAAAGCCATTTAAAATTATTGTAAGTTCAACTTTGAAAAAACATGTCTCAAAACTTTATGGCGGGACGGGTCTCTCCCCATTCCACTGCATCTCATGTTTTTAAATGAAAAGTAACGTTACTCTTTGTGATTGGTTTTCCGTGCTTTGTATTAAACTGTGTATACATGATGCTGTTTTGTTTCTAACTGTTTAAGCAACTTAATTGATTATATATGGTTTTTTCAAAGATAGTCATGTTATGTTATTGCTTTGAAGAACCGTGGATTAGTAATATTTTGCTCATGTGCCCCTCTTGTGGCCTCAGGAGAGAAGCCAAAAGCTTTTTTTCCCCTAACTGAAATTATGCCTTTTAAATTCGAAAATAATTCGAATTTCGATAATATTTAAGTATAAAATTCGAATTTAGTTTTTCAGCCATTTTGACAGCCCTAGTATAGTTTAGTAATAATTTATTATCAAATTTAGTAATATTTTGCACCAAAACTGTATAACGTCATAGCTTCCATGGAGTTAGATTAATGCAAATGAAAAACCTCATAAAATATCTAATAACGTATTTGTAGAATGTTTGAGTATTTAAAGAATATTTTCTTTGAAAAACTTTAAATGAAAAAAATACATATCTTTCTAACATAAAATAATATAATCAATTATTTTTTACGTTAAGACAGTGGAAATAGGATGTTCATGATCCAAAAGGATTAGAGATCGACCGATATATCGATTTACCGATATTTTTCCCGATATTTAAGCATTTTACCATAATCGGATATCGGTTTTGTAATATCGGATTCACCGATAAATGCCGCCATCTTGTGGGTGTTATGAGAATTGCGCGCAGGATCGCCATTGCAGCGCGTCTGAGGGGAGACGAGACAACAACAACGGCATGCACAAGTATTTGATTTGCTGTAGTTAGTAAACTTTATTTAACATAACAGCCATTAATGCACAAATTAGATGCATTACATAAATGCCTGTTATGTAGTTTATGCAGCTTGGCTCTAAGAAATAGAGAGCAACTCACGGAGTCATATAAATAATCCGTCAAGTCCTGTCCCAATAAAGACGTAACTTTGCCTGAATTAAATATAATATGCAGCCATGAATGAGCAGATATTGTAAATAAAAGCCCTGAATTGAATTCTCTCTCGGTTGTCTATGCTCATCGTTAGTCTCGTGAAGTCGGAGTCACGTATAGTCTAAAGGCCCGGGTAAGTTTCACTTTCCGAGTTCTGTCCTGTCTCGAGCACAGCCGCATCCGTGCAGCTTTCAAAGTATACTCGCCGCGGATGAGTGCGGACGGACGAGCTCGACACACTCAAAACCGTCAAGTCCTCTCCCAATACGGATGTAACTTTGCAAACAATACAACCATGAATGCGCGCATGTTGGAAATGAAAGCGCTGAATTAAATTTTCTCTCTGTTGTATATTTGCTCATCATTAGCCTTGTGAATCCGCTTCATATTGCTGTTCGCTCAGCGGGTTGATGCTCAGGAAATGCTCCAGCACGGCCTCCGCATGTAACTTTTAAGATTCACTTGTTTAAAACACCTTTAAATTGTAGCAGCATTTACTATATAATTTATTTCGCTAATAAACATTTAAATAAATACATATAAAAAATACAATAAAAACTCTATGGAAATTAATAATTTATCTCCGCGAGCGATCGCAGTTTGAGTATTCTTTGATAAACCGCGCTGTCAGCAGGCATTTCATAATCTACAAGGACAAAAACAATAATTTTGAGAAATGCAATAAAATACTTTGTATTTATAAAAAATAAAAATAAAAGTTTGTTATATTCCAATATTCCAGAGAATATTATTCAGTGAATTAACATTATCCAGTGAATTATTCTCGAGTCTATTAAACAGCTTATAAACCTAGTAAAACTGTAATTTAAAATGAAGTTGATATGACTCCTGTCTTTATTTTCTCCATTTGAAAACATTAGATATTCTACATTCATTTTGCTTATTGTTAATATTAGTGTTGTTGCGCTGATGCTTTTTATAAATAAAATGTATTTGTTTATTGCTGTAATATGAAGATTAAATTTAACATGAAAGACTTTAAAATTTTTGACACTTAAAAAAAAGATGACTGAGAAAGAGGAAAAAATAAAGTGAAATAATTTTATAACAGTAAATAAATATCGGTTCTGCATATCGGTTATCGGGCACATAAACATGCAAATAATTGGTATCGGTATCGGTTCTAAAAAAATCAATATCGGTCGATCACTAAAAAGGATAAAAAAAAAGACTAGGCTGGTAATTTTTTTCTACTTTATTTAAACCTGGAATTAAACACAAAACTGGAAGCGTAATTGGAAAATGTAAAAAAAAAAAAAAAAACATCATGACATGATATCTAATATTTAAAGGTAGGGTAGGCAATTTCAGAGAGGCTAGCAATAGCAAGCTAGCTTTGAAAGCATAAGATCTCACCCTCCCTGCATAATCAGTCTCCAAAGTCACGTCTCCTCCAAAACACATGAACACGCACTGGCAGACCAGAGGCTAACCAGTGACAGGACGAGAGACGCCGTTAGTGAAGGGTTGAATGCAACGCTGTCAGATTACCTCATATCTCATTCACCGGTGATAAAACATTACAGTACAAAATGCAAAATATTACAATAATAGCGCCTTTCATTCTCGCTGGTGGCGTATCATGTCTGCGCAAACAGAGTGTGCAGAGGTATGCAAATACATACGTTGAGGACCGAGGGATATGATTGGATGAACATTAAGGTCCTGCGCCTTCCACAGACGTTATAAATACATTTAGACCATTTCACTTAACTTAAGTGATTGCTGTCGGGATGTGAAGAGACTTTCAACCAGCATAACAAAAAAAATCACCTACCCTGTCTTTAAGAATACATGTTTCTGCACCATTTCTGTGTGTCTAATCAACCAAATAAATTTGCATTACTGTTCACATGACCCATGTGTTAAAATGTACAAAGGTTCATATTGCTTCAACTGAAGCATAAGTTTCAGACAAGCATTTATTCTGCAGAAGTCCAAAAGAAAACCAACGCTCTATCAAAACCAATCCAAAGCCTCCATATTTGTTCTTAAAAGCAGCTTCAATCCTCCAAAAACACTTTAAAATGGAAGCTGATACCATCTGAGCACGGAAAAAAAGCAGTTCCTCCAATCCAGAAAGAAAAAGCAACTCTCAATTCAACCCAGATTAACACACACTGATTGTTTTTTGTAAAGGCGATTTCTCCGCCTCAGTCCCAACAGGAAGCAGCAGTCTACATCCACCCTGCTGCTGTGGAAAAGTGTTCAAGCTGTTTAGGCAGATATGTCTGCTGGGACTGTTTTCAGCTTCACGAAGCCACCTGAGCAACATTTGCTGTGGAAGAACAACACACCTGGTGCTTTTTACACACACCAGCTCCCATAACACTGGAAGAACCATTCAGATATTTAAACAAGACACATGGTTCAACAGCTGAGGTACAAGTTTCCCACAGCAATAACTGGAAATATTAATACAGATTCATTATCAGTAAAATTACATTATGCCAGTGGCATGGAAACATGGATGTGTGTAGCTACGAATAAGTTTTATGCTTTCTTGTTTTTCTACCACAAATCCTGCGAAACACCATGAGAAAACCAAAAATACAAGATCCAATTACCTGTGCATTAAACAGCAAGAAGTTCTGAGAAATTGTTTGGTCTCAAATGTCAAACACAACCAGTAATCAGACTCTCCAACTATGCGAACCGATAAGTAATTTCAACATGCACTAATTGTAAATGATTCCTCACAGCTACAATCTTTAATTAGTGTTTTTTCGCTAAGGCAAGCACATTATGATTACTATTGTGGATACTGGGGGTTAATGATCTGAACAAACCCCTAACGCAAAGTACTAAATGTCAGCATATAACTCATCTGGCATGGCTGCTGCTACAATACCTGAAATCAGTTGAGAACAGGTGTGCAATGCAGATTTTTTGATAAAACGACCCAAAAGACTTACATTTTGCAATCATGGAATGCACAATGGCATTTTGATCTTGCAGTCATTAATCAATCATGGCTAAACTGTCTTAACAACATTTGCAAACAAATTTACCTTAATAATCTGACGTATTCCCAAAAAAACTAGGTTATTCAACAAGAAAAAAAAAGACTGGATGGTGAAAAGTGAGTGAATGGAGGAGTGACTGGAGCAGAGGGGTTGAAAATAGGAGACAGTTTGGGCTTAGTTTAAGAGAACTTTTATGTAACCAAAAACTAAAGGCATTTCAGAACTGGAGAAATTCTGATGAGAGACGGCAAAAACAAACATGCACAGATGAACCGTGGACAACAATACCAGTAAAATGTGTTAAGAATTTACATAGGGTCCATTTTAAAGGAATAGTTCACCCAAACATGACAATTTGCAGAAAATTTACTCACCTCTGTCCATCTGAGATGTAGATGAGTTTGTTCTTCATCGGAACAGATTTGGAAAAACTTAGCATTACACTTGCTCACCAGTGGAGTGAATGGGTGCCGTCAGAATTAGAGTCCAAACAGCTGATAAAAACATCACAATAATCTACAAGTAATCCACACCACTCCTCCATCAATTAACATCCAAAAAAAAGCTGCATGTTTCTAAGAAAAAAAATCCATTAAGACGTTTTTAACTTCCACCGTAAATCCATAATCCATAATAACATTTCCTTCAGTGAAAAAGTCCATCCCCTGTTGTCCTCTCATATCATAATCCACCAACATATTTGTTTAGAACTATTTTAGACTGTTTTTTGTTTGATCTCTGCATATTTTTCCTCTGATTCAGACGTGTCAGTGATGGATTTGATTCTTGCAATCACACAGCTTTTCACTTCACAAGATGTTAATTGATGGAATGGTGTTGTGTGGATTACTTATGAATTATTGTGATGTTTTTATCAGCTGTTTGGACTCTCATTCTGACGGCACCCATTCACTGCAGAGGATCCGTTGGTGAGCAAGTGAAGTACTGTAATGCTACATTTCTCCAAATCTGTTCAGATGAAGAAACAAACTCATTTACATCTTGGATGGCCTGAGGTTGTGTACATTTTCGGCAAATTTTAATTTTTGGGGTGAACTACTCCTTTCAAGCATATGCATAGGAACAGTCCTATAGGACTTGATATTGCATACCCATTGTGACAGAGCAATTTGTTGTAGTGATGGCTGCTGACGCTGATGGCTTTGTGCTCTTGGAAGTGTGCCATGTGTAGTGATCTCAACAGCGCTGCCTGCCAAGTCAGCTCTCCAGCCATCCTCAGAGGTTAGCAGCGGCCCGACAGAGCCCAGCTATGGCAGGATAATAAAGCAGTTTTCCTCTGCTGTCAGTGAGGTAATCTCAACCAGTCCATAAGATCTTGCTGGACACGTAAACATGATTGAGTGGGACGTATAGTTTTATTTCACTGTTTTCTTATAGGACTGGCTGTGGGGAGCAGACAGACTACTAACTGTATTTTCAGAAGCATAACAATGGCACGGCAGGTTGAATAATGTGGATTTACCAGTAACAAGATATATTTTCCAACAGGTAGCAAGCAGTGGAGTATGACAAAACACGCTTACACTATGCACAGACTTCACCAGACTCAGTCTAACATCTACATGAAACCAAATTGTACTTTTTTGACTTTAACTTATCATGTACTTTGTCTTATTATATTCAATTTATCAGTGCACGTTTTCTTAAAGAAAACAGAAGTTTGTCTTATAATAAATGTAATAAAAATGTCTCCACCTCAAGTTTTACCAACACCTTTTATTTTTCAGCATCTCCCCTCCAAACACCAATAATAGAGACCACTTGTTTTCTGTATGATTTTTTTTAATTCAAAAAAGTTATGCAATAAATTGAAAAAAAAAAAAATGTTCTTTTCTTCAATAAATCATATAGATTTATAGTTCTGTCAGGACCACTGTCGTCATAATGATAGATACTTAGCATAAAGTTTGGTTTGGCGGTATGGTTCTGTTCTGGGCAAAAACTCCCTGCCCATCCATGCAGCCTGTCATGAATAAGCAGGGAGAGCAGCAATAATAATAACCCCCCAAGGGTTAACAGAACAGAACTAAGCAGATATCATTAATGTACTTAATGATATTTAAGTGTAATATTATTCAAGAAAGAAGTCTGATTCAGCAAGGAATATCAGAAAGCCAAGTCCCGACTGTGCGAAAGGAGGAGTTGGGGATGGAGGAGGGTGATTTGCTCCTGAGCAAGCGGGAAAAGCTGCAGATTAATACTGAATAGAGCTTATATAGGAATGCCGCGATAGGTGTTGTATTCCTATAGGTAGATGTGATCAACTGAGAATCAGCTGATGCATGCTTGACTCACGTGACCTGCCAGAACTAACGCTAACGCTCAATTTACTTCACTAAAGATGTATTGGCCCCCTTAAATAGCTTCATGTACATTACCGTTCAAAGGTTTTGGGTCAGTACATGATACTTTTATCTAGCAAGTGTTATCAAAAGTGACAGTAAAGTCTTTCAGATATGTATATTTCAAATAAATTCATATTCTATTTCTAAAGAAAATATTTCATTCTATTCAACAAAGAATTCTGAAAAAATATGCATCATGGTTTCCACAAAAATATAAAGCAGCACAACTGTTTTTAGCACTGATAATAATATGATGTTTCTTGAGCAGCAAATCAGCATCTTAGAAGAATGACTTCTGAAGGATCATGTGACACTGAAGACTGGAGTAATTATGCTGAAAATTCAGCTTTGCATCACAGGAATAAATTATATTTTACTGTTTTTGTATTTTAACTGCACTTTTAATTAAATAAATGCAGCCTTGATGAGCATAAGAGACTTCCTTCAAAAACATAAAAATCCTACAATTGTCATTAGCCAGCAATTATAACTGTCATTTGAACACAAAATATGCATATTTGGGTTGGATCTAGGGCTGTGCAATTAATCGCATGCGATTCTCATGCGCATCTCGTCAGTAAAACCGGTTCCATGATTGGCGCTAAATCTCCATCACCTGTTTTCAAATGGAGCGGCAGTTAATACACAGAGCCGTAGTTCACTGACAAGCTAGGCAATATCGCATTCAATATCGCAGATGAATCGCATTCGATTATGAACGCGATATCGCGTAGCTTGTCAGTGAACTACGGCTCTGTGTATTAACTGCCGCTCCATTTGAAAACAGGTGATGGAGATTTAGCGCTAATCACGGAGCCGGCTTTACTGACGAGATGCGCATGAGAATCGAATGCGATTAATTGCACAGCCCTAGTTGGATCGCTTAAAACTGACTCATTAGGACTACTTTAAAAGTGCCATTGCATCCATTGCATGCACACAACAGAAAATTTGATCACTGGTTACAATGCACAACTACTGCAAGAAAAAAAACAGAACTGCACTGTAAAAAATCTGTAAAATAACAGAAAAAGTACTGTTAGCTCATTACACACAACATTATCCATTAATTTTACGGACATTTCTGTTTACCTCTAAAACACAATGCAATGAAGTGTAAAATTCAAAATACTGTAAAACACCTGTAAAATATAAATACGGAAAAATTCCTTCAAATTATACAGTATATTGTGCCCTATTTTTACCATTTTTTTAGAGTGTGGAGTAGATCTAAACGTGCAGCTTAAATCATAATTGTGCAGCCTTGAAACTTATTCAAATAAACATGCAGCCAAATTCCCAAAATGGGACCCTGGTCTTCATTAATAAAACATAATGTAATTTCATTGTTGACATCATTGTAAATTGGCCATACCGTAAACTAATAACAACTCATATCTCAAAGTAAATGTAAAATTAAGCATCAATCCGTAGCAGAGTCACATTTGCATCTCAAAATTTAAAACTAACATCAACACAAATTGCCCATTTGTTATGTGAATATGCACAAGGTCTAATCAAGGAGAACTGCATCACGGATGCACGGCTATCATAGATGAAGGGCTCAATACTTCAGTGAGGCATGAGACCCGAGAGGTGGGTTGACAGAATAGATAAAGCGCCCACGTCTACCCCAGCATGCCTGGCACCGACCCATCCCATCCGACTGAGCCAATCTCAGCCGATAACGTCCATCAATCAGGCATACTAAAACCTCCCATAAAGCCAGCCATCTCAGCCGAAGAGTCCAGGCCAAACTAATCAAACACAGCCTGCCACCTGCATTTGGAGATAGGGAGCGATTAATGACACGGCTGTATTCGTCACATAAGCCCCTCTTTATTCCAACTGGCATTTAGTGCCGAAGCTGGACAAAAGGACGAGAATAGCTAACGGTGACCAAGCATTGAAGTATTAAAAAGGCCTGGTGCTCACTGAGGACTAATGTAAGTATGTATCGATATCAAAGAGCCTTTCTATAGTGGAATATAGCTGGGACTTAAATGAATGATGATATGAAGAATTAGAAGAGTATTGCATTAACTAGAAGACCTGTAAATTTATTATTATTATTATTATTAAGCAGCAATATTTCACCCATCATAAATGTACTTATGGAGACATTATAAAATGTAAAAATTAATGCAATGCATCACCTTTTACATTCTCAATCTGAACAATAATGGCTGTTGCTTATAAAATCAAATGCTACAAAATAACAATAACGCACAAGACATAAACATACAATAAATACTCTACTAGAACCAATTTTTGTTTTTTTGTTGTTTTTTTTGAAGTTGTAAATAAAACAAAGATCTCTGGAGTACATTTTACAAGAATGACTGTCTTTACACTTCAAAATTTCATATTTAATTCAATTTTACTTCCTGTTCCTTTATAATTATTTCTGAAATGTATAGCAATTTCTTAGTGAAAATTGTTTTAAAGCAAATCTTGCACCAATTTGTTTTTTTTTTCTGTACACATACTGCTTACTTTTTGATTTCTTTTGAGTTGACCTCAACTCAAGAGACCTACTGTAATATTATATATATAGTTTGGTGTGTGTGTGTGTGTGTGTGTGTGTGTGTGTATACAGGTTTATATATCCTGTTGGGGACTTAAACCTGAATACACAAAGACTCATAGGGACTCGTGCCACAGTTGAGGTTCCCATGGGTACAAAAGCTTATAAATCATACAGAATGCGTTTTTGTTGTTGTTGTTGTTTGAGAAAGTAAAAATGCACAAAGTTTCCTGTGAGGGTTAGGTTTAGGTGTAGAGCGATAGGCGACAGTTTGTACAATATAAAAACCATTATGCCTATGGAGAGTCCCTACATGGATAGCTGACCAGGCGTGTGTGTGTGTGTGTGTGTGTGTGTGTGTGTGTGTGTTCAAACTGTAATAAATTCACACCAAAAGTGAACTGAAAGTCACTGGTAACAGAGGTTAATAAAGAACCCAATTTCCCAGACATATTGTGCAGTCTTAAAGATCATGTTTGCATTTTTGAGGCACAGGACAAAACTTTAACCCCAGTATCAGATTGCAGGAATGTCTAGAGATAATGAATGTTCAAAACAATAATCAGAAATCTGAAAAATGTCAGCGCTGACAGCTAGAGATCACGTGATCTGAGCATGAGGGCACGCCCGGTTCCCAATCCTACTACGGTGAAGGCTTACGTTTAATATTAACGAGCCTAGGAACGTCACCATGGCGTACGAAATATTAATGAGCGTCGCTTTCGTCTGAGGAGAGTCCTCAAGCAGCGTCAAGTACGGGCTAATTAATATTCATGAACCAGGCCTTCATCATAGTACGATTCGCTACCCGGTAAACAGGTGTAGTTTTTTTCAATAAATCCAATCACATATCTCAAACTGGCGATATTTAAACATTCCATAGCGAATAATCGAATTTATAAATAACTATTTAACTGTTTGTCTCAACAAATTCGAACTTAAAAACAACACGTTACCTGTTCAACAATCTTCTTGTATCTTTGAGTGGCTTGATCGATCAAATCCCGCACCATCCAACCGTCTTTACACGGGACGACAATCCTCGTTTCCCCGAAATTAACCGTCACTTTCATCTTAACTGCGTCATCAAACTTTCAAATTTCCTCGTAGTTTGTTTACAGCGGAGTTTCTCTTAAAGCGAGCGCTGAAGAGACAACAGGTGTCATTGGTCAACTGCTACAGGTGATCTTCTTTCTCTTTAAAGTGCTAGAAAAGTCTTGAGTAAACCAATATTAAGTCCATGAACGGAATAGTCGTCCAGGAATCATTCCACACCGCACTCTGAACAGGATTGAACAGTCCTGAATGACAGAGAAAAGTCTCGATAGGTTTCTCCCGAGTTCGCGCGCCCGCTGAGGTCCAGAGTGAAACCGGAAGCGGCAAATAATAGTGAATAACTCTGACTGCAGGCTCAGTCCCCATAGAGAATCATTACTGCCGAAAGGAAGATGTACTTTCACTGCTTAGTTTGACAAAGAATGAATAAGTAAGCTACTAAAGACAGAGAATCTCACATATTCTACAAGAATAGCCTAAAGTAAAAATACAGCATAGTAAACTCTAATCCAGAAATATCAGTATTAGCTATGAATTATGTGACATTCTTAAACTTTTGGAGGGGATCTGCCTCTAAAATATGGATAGATAGATAGATAGATAGATAGATAGATAGATAGATAGATAGATAGATAGATAGATAGATATTCATACAACTGTGGAAATAGCCTAGTTACTTTGTAGCAGAGACTTTATACCTGTGCAGAAACTGATTATTAAATGTAAAGCTCTGAGAAATATTCATTGCATGGAGTAAAAAGTTTATCGACTAGGTTGTGCATATAAATTCCATGTGAAATTCATCTACATTAAAGAAGAGAATCTTGTTTTAACCTCTGTCAGTATAGTTTCACTCACATCCACTGTTATAAATAACAAACACAGTTTCCAAACCTGTAAGTTAGACTCTAGACTTCCTTTTTGACACATTAGTTCACAGTCCCGAGGCTCTGCTTTGCAGCTATATTTCAATGACAATGGGCTATTCTCAGAGGACTATATTGTGTGTCCCTTTTGGCAAGAGTTTCATTGACCCAATTATACTATCAACCTTATTCTACACCCTTCCAGCCCTCTCATCACCCATATACATGAAGATAGCAATGCTACAGCTTTATTCTTCCCACAGTTTGAATAAATTCTAAATAGCATTCATGTACTTTAATCAGTTCAGATTAATTATGCACAAGTATTCTTTATAGCTCCCCAGACTATACTTGCCCAGAAGACTTACACTATACTGTTCAGAGGTTTGGCATCTGTATGATGTTTTAATGCTTTTGAAAGAAGTCTCCAATGCTCACCAATGTTGCATTTATTTAATCACAGATACAGCAAAACAGTAAGAGGGTGAAATATTTGTGCAATTTAAAATAACTTTTTCCTATTTTGATATATTTTAAATGTTATCCCTGTGATCAAAGCTGAATTTTCAGCATCATTACTCCAGTCTTAAATGTCACATGATCCTTCAGAAATCATTCTAATATGGTGATTTGCTGCTTAAGAAACATTTCTTATTATTATCAATGTTGAAAACAATTGTGCTGCTTAATATATTTGTGGAAACCGTGATACACACATTTTTTTCACAAAACAGCATTTATTTGAAAAAGACATTTTTGGTAACAATGTAAAAATCTTTAGTGTCACTTTTGATTGATTTAATGCATCCTTGCTCAATAAAAAGTAAACAGGTCTTGTTGTATATACACCAGTATTACAACAATACACGGGATAGTAAGTTGGCACCGCCCCTTAAGTCCTAGGCCATCCCATCATTATAAAAGGAGATGCCAAACTGTGCCATCTGGAGGGCTGACTGTGCCAGCCAAAACCCAGGCTTGTCTCTTTCCGATATCCCATTTCACATATATACAATTTTAATGCCAGCATTACCATAACCATTTGGAGAAAGTTATGGTTCACAATCCCATTCCTCCCCATAAAATATAATGGGGAAAATAAAGCGCAAAGTGTTTTTGGAAAATTCATTCATTTAGGAAGTGTAGATGTTCTCACAGCGCATGAGGTTTATGAGGCACGCATTTAAAGTGAGAATGACAGATGTGTCAAACATCAAAAATACTGCTTAGCCAGCACCGAGGAGTTAATGGAGCTGGTGTAGCTATCCGGTAACCATTATAACTATAAAACAGCGTGCCTCAAATGCTCAGAATTGTTTAAGCATGAGAGCATTTAAAAAATCTCTAGGGTATCAAGCAATCGTTTAACATGATGGCTACAATCAGCGGGAAGCGCTAACATAAATCAACTGTAAGTCCTTACATAAACGAACCTTTCACTGCCAATTAACTTTTCATTGTCTACAGCTATTGCTAGCCAGTCAAGTGCTCTCATTTGTGTCATATCATTTATCTGCATTAGTTATTTTCCTGTTTTCATGCCTGCAAGGTGCTTAAACTGAAGTAAAAGTAACTATAAATAAATTAAATAAAAAGTTAAAGTATATGTGTGTGTGTGTGTGTGTGTGTGTGTGTGTGTGTTGCCCTTCCTATTTTACCTGATAATGCTGTGAAAAGCGACCATGTAAAATATAATTTCTTTATTTTATTTAAAAAGCAAACCAACCTATTAGTGAAAAAACAATTACGAAGAGATAATGAGGGTCAGCCAACTGTCTACAGCTCATCTCAGTCCAGTACTATATTGAGTAAATTTGGTGAAACCAAAATTCAACCAGAATATCAGTTTGAAGCTGTTCTTAGGCTACGGGACTCCATCGAATCACAGTAAGAGCTACTTTCTCCAAATGAGGAACATTGGGAACTGAAGCAAATCCTCTCAGGGGTTCCTGGTCTGGCAGAATTTCTTCAGGGTGGCCATGTGCAATTATCCAGTATGCCATGAAGAATAAAAAAAAAAGGAAATAAAAAAAGAAAAACGGTCATTAGAGCAAAATCAAAAAGTTACAAGGCAAATGTGAAACAAAAACTGTCTTTGTCTTTGTCAGTGTTGGAGTAGAAGACAGATCTCTCGTAGAAAAACGAATGGGAGAAATTCAAAACATTCAAAACAGCAGCTGTTGGAAAGGAAATCTCGCCTTTCATTTTAATAAGTCAGTCATTTGGTCTTTTTGTACTCCAACTGAACGGACTATAGTCTTAAAATGAAAAATGTATCACATTCATGTCAACTGTTTTTGTGCATGTTTCTCCAAATCAACATTATGACTTTCATTTTATGGGCCAAAAAAAGAGAGACATTTTTCTAAATGTCTTCTTATGTGTTCCCACAGATAAGAAACCCATACATGTTTTCTTACCATAACTAAATATTATATTATTGTGTAAAATTGAGTGTTATTATATTCTTTTGTTTATCATTAGAAAACATATGCAAACTTTAGCACAGGAACTGAATCATTTCAATAAATGAACCATCTGTTAGGAAAACCTCACAGGTTTAGAATGATAATGAATTTTCATTTTGGGTTGAACTATCCTTTTAAATGTACTTTGGCTTAAACTAACATAAACTGAATGATCCCCAAACCTTTTGGCAAAATTCAGATGTTCATGTGAGTCAAAAATGGTGTCTAAAACAGATAGTTGTAAGCCGATACTGCATTCCATATCATCAACATCAACTAAAACTCTGCATGGTGGTGATGGCGTCATAGTGTGGGAATGTGTTTCTGGCTCTTGCTGGCTCGCTCTGTTCCAGCACATTCTGAAGGAAAATCTCCCATCATGCATCTGAAACTGAGGCCAAGTAGAGTCAGCGAGTCAATAATTTATAACACATTAAGGATCAGAATGAAACAAAAAGCACACGAAGGCCTAGTCAGAACCGGTCAAGATGCTGAAACGAGCAGTTCCTGGAACATTCCTGGAGTTCCTGGAAGTTCTGTTGAGGCTAAAAATCCAACAAAGTGAGAAGTGAGAAACCACTATCAAATTTCAGAAGGCCGTCATTGCTGTTGAAGGCGGTACGAGGAATTAAATTTCACACAGCGGACACAGGTGTTGGAAAACATCATTGAATTATTTTGTAAAAAAGAAGCATTATTTCTCCAGTAAGCTTCCCTTAATGTTATACAATTTTTTATTAAAATCCAAAAAAGAAATAAGCAGCAAAAGCTCAAAACAACAAGGAAGCTAATATTTTTCATGGCACTGTGGCGGGAGCGTAATATCATTTCACCGTTCTCATTTTGTATGGCGGCAAAGTATTCATTTCACGCTTATAACCTCGGTCTGTAGTGTTTTAATTGATTGGGCTTGATTAAATGGCTTATTGCGATTGCACTGGCGAGTATGAAAGTAGGAAAGCACTATTCTGCAGCTGCTAGACAGTAAGCATCATTTCAGTGAGTTCATGGAGAGGGCAACAGAAAGAATGAGACTCCGTTTTGGTTGAAGAAAAGCTGTTTATCTTTTCCCTATTGTGAAATAACGTGCGCAGGAGGGATAGAGGCCTGCACCCAAAAATAGCTTGTTCAAACAAATGATCATTTTATGCCGTTCATCAAACCAGTCTTCAGTGCTTTATATACATGGTTTGCTTGCAGTAAGAGGGATTATTATGGGCTGTGTTCAGAATGGAACAGCATAAGGCTTACAGAAAAAGTGGAGTATAGTTACCTTCTATAAAAATGGTTATTCAGCATTTGTAATCCAGTTTTGAGTCAAGAAAATGTTTATGGGTCATAGAAATGTTTAGCTGCTCATATTGCAGCAATCAAGCTAATTTTTTTTATCAAAAGTTGAAATGTAGTGACCAAGAGCAGCATTATACATTACATTATTACATTTTTTGTACAAATTACATTATTTTGTAAAATTGTTGTAATAAAAATAGTGTTATTATATTTTGTTTATTTATTGCTACAAAAAAACAAAGTTGTAATATCTGCACAGGAACTCAAATGGATTGAGTGAACCATCTTAGTGAACCAATTTATTAAAATTAATCAAGTTTCTAAATGTTTCATATGCAAAATATGTGTGTGCAAAATATAGTGATGGCAAATCAGTAGTGCAAAAGAAAAAAAAAACTAGGTGTAGGATTTACTTTTAAACAATTTCCACTAGCATTTAAAGAAATTGTTAACCAATTTTTACAAATAATTTAAAAAAAATTAGCTGTTTCCACCAGAAAAATATCAGAATTAAATTTTGAATTTTGAATTAAAGTCTGAATTGTAACATATACACTCATAAGAATTATGAGATAAAATACAAAAAAAAAAAAAAAAAAAAAGAGTTGCAAGATGTAAACTCAGAATTTAAGAAAAAAAATCTAAATTACAAAATGTTAGAACTGAAAAGCTCTGAATTCTTAGTTTGTCTCACAATTCTTTGTTTATATCTCACAATTCAATTCAAAAATTCAAAATTCAGTTCAAAATTGAGAAAAAAAAAACAGCAAGTAACACACTGAAATAAACATTCAATTTTGATGTAGAAAGACTGAAATGGTATTTTTTTCTTGTAAAATAATCTTTATTTACAACTTCGAAATAGTTTTACTGCATGTATAATTTTTTTTTGCATTCAGTGCATATTATATTGTGCAAAAATATTAAGTATGATATGCTAGTGTACTATTTCAAACATAAGCAAAGAAAGTGTATTGTAGGTTTGAAGGATCATGTATCAAAAGTACCTTTGTTATATAGGGAGCACCCTCGATCACTAGTACTTCCTGTTGTGGGTGGAACTGTGCAGTTTATTCTCTGTGAACCCATTAAAGCAAAGGGAACAGATCGGTTTAACACACTGCATGTCTGTTTATAGAAAAACCAGCTTCCTTTATTTTATCTCATGACGAGGAGATTTTGACTGGACGTGACTTCCCCCCACAATGCAGTTCTGCTCTCCTTATCTAACCAACAAGAGAGATAATTTAGAAGTATGAGAAATGAAATACAAGGCCTGTTTTAAACTTCCCAGGTCAGTGCTACCAAATTATGAAGTACTAGTGTACAAGATGTACGTTTGTTTATCATGTAAATTCTTCACGCATGGTTGCGCTCCACATTCCTTGCATTAGTATGCATGCGCACAACTCGCTTTGCACTCGGTGTGGGTGTATTTAATTGCATCTAGAACGTTTGAGCACAAACAAACAAACCTGATTGCATTTTCAGAGGTTACCCAAAGCCTTTTCTCGGAAGATCTTTGTGGACGTTGTCTTGGCTCTTATTCAATCATTCTCATCCATCTCTCCTCCACATCTGCCCAGTATCTTCCATTTAATCCATCACCGGCCCCTACAGACGCCGAGCACTTTGCCCGAGCAGAAGACGTATTGTTTGAGAGGAATATGCTCATTACGCACAGTTATGGCTGGCCGGGGCTGGATGTGTCAGGATATGACAGGCTTGTGCAAACAGACGGGATTGTGTCATCTGTTTTCATTGCCTAATCTGGGCTTCGGTGGGTACCAAGCGATGTTTTAACAATCCTAAATCAATTTCCACCTCATAACCAAACAACAGACGGGGTTCCCAGATCTATTTGACTTGAACCAACCATGTCTGGAAAGAAAACAGCTTAGCTTAGGGGTGACAGCAGATATTGGATATAAAGAAGATAAAATATGTTAGTTCCCCATCGAACTCCCTTTTTTCACTTTACTTTTTTTTTTAAACTTACAAGAGAAAAATGTGAGACTACTTGAATTAAATATATATATTTTTATTATATATTAAGAAAAACTCACACTTGATCACTATTTTATTATAATTAGTGATTTTTTTTAAGTAAAACAAATTAAATTAAGTATGTGTATGTATAAATTTCTTTATATATACTACCAATCAAAAGTTTTTGAAATTTAAGATTTTTAATGTTTTTTTAAAGAATTCTCCTCTGCGCACCAAGCCTGCATTTACTTGATCCAAAATACAGCAAAAGCAGTAATTTTGTGAAATATTTTTACTATTAAGTGTAATTGATTGCTGTGATCAAAGCTGAGTTTTTAGCATCATAAGTGTCACATGACCCTTCAGAAATCATTCTAATATTCTGATTTGCTGCTCAAAAAACATTTATTATTATTATGTTGAAAACAGCTGAGTAGAATTCTTTCAGGTTTCTTTGATGAATAGCCTAGATGAAAGTAAACTTTCTTTCTATAGCCTAGGCCCTACTCCTAATATTTTAGTGAATTCTGACTAAATATTGTGTAAAAATTAAATTGATTAGAATGTATTTGGTACATTTTAAATTAAAAATACAGCAAAAACAGTAATATTGTGTTAATATATTTTACATTTTTATTTACTTATTTTTTCTGTAATGGCAAAGCTATCAAAATACATCAGTTGTATCAGCTGTTTCCATCAGAAATGATTCTAATATGTTGATTTGGTGCTTAAGAAACCTATAGTTGTATGAGGTTATCTATATAAGATTCTCTTTTGTTACATATTGAAAAACTGAGAAAAGTGTTTTGTTTTTAAAGGTCCATTGTGGGCTCTCAGGGGAACCCATGTGGGCAACTATGACATGATCTGTTCCTTTAATCACTAACTCATGAACAAAGCAGTCTTTAAGCAATGAAAACGGCCATTAACCATGTCTAATAACAGCCAGCACAAAGCTCCTCTCTGTCCATGACTGATTAAAGTCAAAAAGAGATTGGTTAGGTGCAGAGGTGCATTTTGGGTTATATGTAGGCCTACTCTTTTGACCCTAGACTGTAAAAGCAATTACAGCAGCAACTTCATTACTTTACTAGCCAAATACATCATCCTGGATTACTTCAGTCTTCATTAGAAACAAAAGTCCATTGACACCAATACAACCAGTTGAAATATGCAAGTTTGGTCAAGAAAAATGTCCTAAGTCCAAAATTAGGCTTTATAAAATGCCTTTGAGCCTTTTTAACCAGTTTAAATGCACTAAGTGAATCAGTTTGATAGATTAACTGAACTTAATTGACCTTATAATCGTTAATTTTGTCAGTGTTAACAGTTACAAGTCCACAAAGAATAAATGTTTAAATGTTAGTCTCTTCACACTAAAGCATTTTAGTGATTAGTATTAAATCTGTACTTGACTAAATAAACAATTACAGAATTGTCACTTTTAGGTTAACCATTTCTTTACTAAAAAAGGTTTTTGTTTTCTTTTACACGATTTCCCACAGGTTACATGAAAAAACTTTTTCAACCTGCCGTGTTAAAAATGAAAAAGAACATAAGCTACAACCTAAAATCTTCACACATTGACAGGTGCTAAGACAAAAACGCTAGCATTAGCACAAACTTACACCTGTGCTTAATGGATCAAATTAGCGGATTGTCACAAATCTTTCCCCACCTCGCTGGCATCTCGCTCGCGCTGCAATTTCCGCTACATTTGGGGAGCCGCTTAATTAAAGTTCATTATGGCATGCTAACACTTAGCAAAGAGGGAACAAATCCTGTGATGAAAAACTACGGCAATTCCGGAGCGAGCACGACATTCCTAATTTCCCGACTAATTGCTGCAAATGTCTAACAGCGATTTGGGCAATTATGAGGTACATTTCGAACAAAAGCAAACAGGGTGGAGGTAATACCGCTAATAACAGGAATTGGCTTGGTGAGGCTGTGATGAACTTAAATTGAGGGGGGAACGCGATTGTGGAGCCGAGGGAACAGCTGGCTGGCGTGAAAACTCGCTGGTTTAATATGACTGAATGGCACTGTTCATTTATCACAATGAAAAACCCTGTTGGACTTTGCAATGCATGCTCACCACGTTCACTGACGACGCTACGCTAATACATTCTTCAGCTTTTTTGAGCCAGCTGGATGCTTAACACTGTCATAGTAGCTTACTTTATTCATTTACCACACCTCACAGAATTATACTAATGCTTCATTTCTATTTTAATGGCTTTTTGAACTGTTTGGATAGTTCATTTAGTTTTACTTGTTCAACAAGTCTCAAAAATACTAAAACTAAGCATTTTAGTCTCAACCCTTACGAAAATTAACCACGGTTTTTCTACACTAACCATAGTTTAACCATGGTACTTGTGGTTATAGTAATCAATACACCAAAAAACATGGTTACTACACTTTTACTACAATAAAACCATGGTTAATTTTCATAAGGTAAGTTATGAAATTAAGTGATTACAGTATTCATTTTTTTGGTCCCCATTAAGTAGCCTATCAGTTTTTGATAACGCAAACTGAAAAGCCACAATAAAACGAGCACACTGACAAACAGGTCTGTCAGATACTTCATCTTATCACAGTCATGATAGGTCAGGCATAATTAACTCATTTACACGACGGATTAGTGGTCATCATCAAAACAATTAAGCTCGGATTAAAGAATCAACCCTTTCAAGGTGAAAGTTCACCCTGTCTACACCGTAACTCATTTCAGTTGAGGAAACCGATTGCCTCACTTCGTTATAGTAAACAATAGTTATGAGTATTGTGAAATTATTTGAGTTTTCCAAAAGAATATTTTCTAAAATACAATTAAAGCACTCAGTTATTTTTCATTACTGAAACTTAACTGTACTGCCACTTAATTTAATAACACTGACTCTTCTCTTTTACCTACTAGCTAGCTAGCTAGCTAGCTAGCCAGCAGCAGCTTGCTACTTAGCAGGCTAAAGCACACATGTGCTAATACAATAAGAGACTACTGCTGCATCAGCAAGTGCCAATACTTTTAAACATAGTAGTATTGTCTTAATATGACATTGAATTGCCCTATACAACATAAAACACAATATGTAAACCACATAATGTTAGAAAAAAAAGGATTTTGATTGATGTCAGTTTTCACACACAGTTTTCTCTGAATCCGAACATAGCCCATCCAAACTCATCTGTTAAGGAAAAAGAGACGTGTTTATACCTGACAAAGTGTATGTCATGCTATTGCATGACAATATTACAGTTTTTTACAATCCCTAGAGGATATTTCTCAGTACTTACAGTACGTCACTTTTTCAAAACTCTTCGCACTTGGCACAGCAGTTAATTTCACTTTTAAAATGCACTAAAAATACCAAAACAGTTCATATGTCTCATCAACTCATTCTTTCATAACACTTGCAAAGCTTGTCACCAAACAAGCACTCTTTTTTGTCACTCATAAAACAATAACCTAAATAACACTAACAAGAGTGTAATATTGTAAATTAAAAAAAAAATCCCTCCATAACGCTACCCTCTATCGGTGCTCAGGCCTATTGTCTTTTAAAATCATAGCAATCATATTTATCTGCTCACATCCTGTTTTTCTTTGGTTTATAGGGTTGTCTATATGAACCATGCCACACTTTCCCTCTCAGAAGCCTTTAGAGTCTTCAAGGGCTTTCGGTCATTTCCTATCTGACCCCAGAGTCAAAGGTGACCAGAGAAAGAGAATGAAAACAAAAGAGAACATAAACCATTTAATAGATATTAAATATCTTTGAGATATAATATTATTAGCTAGATTTCTGAAGAAAATGTTACAGTTTGCTATGGTGTAAGCAAGCACAACTAAATGGTTTTATCATTCATGCTACAAACTTGGGATTGCAAATGTCAACAGATAGATTTACAAAGAATTGTAAAGACTTTATATTTATGATGCTAAGCTACTTAAACTGACAAAATTTCTGAGTGTACCCACACAAATTCCTCTGCTTTCAGACCCATCAAAAGAGAAGTTGTATTGACAGATTATGAGACTGACATGTTCCTACTTTTTGTTTCAACAGTTGGATCACATCCCTGATCTAGGAGCTCCTAGCATGGCACGAACTCTAGCCTCTGTCTTTGAAGTTCTGGCTAAGATGACCCCAAATGTGCTGAGCGTTCAAAGGAATGTATAGAAGATTTCGGTTGATTTCTAAAGAGAAAGGAAGAAAAGGAGCATAAGAGTCTCAAGAGAGATGAGAAGGAAAGAGAGGAAGAAAGGGTTCAAAGAATGAGAGAGTGAGAGTCGCTGTGAACAGAAAGAGCAAAGGATGAAGGAAAATCGTAAGGCTTGCTTTGGTTGATGTGGTTCAATTGACTCCAGATAAAAGGAGAGCTGCTTCTTACATGCGATTCCTTTTCAATTGTTGTGTTTAGATTAGTTCCACAGTTTCCGATTATGATGCATATTGCAAGTATTTTGAGGTATATTATTCAGGGGGAAAACAAATTCATTCATGTACAAGGGTAAGCTTTGAGAAGAATTGATACAGTAGCATAGAAATTATATTCTGCATGAAGAAAATGATGTCCAAGTTTTTGCATTGTTCCATTATGACATTTGTGACCCTGGACCACAAAACCAGTCTTAAGTGTCATTTTTTCAAAATTGAGATTAATACTTTCCATTGATTTGTGGTTTGTTAGGATCGGACGATATTTGGCTGAGATACAACTATTTGAAAATCTGGAATCTGAGGGCGCAAAAAAAATCTAAATACTGAGAAAATTGCCTTTAAAGTTGTCCAAATTAAGTTCTTAGCAATGCATATTACTAATCAAAAATGAAGTTTTGATATATTTACAGTAAGAAATTTACAAAATATCTTCATGGAACATGATCTTTACTTAATGCCCTAATGATTTTTGGCATAAAAGAAAAATGGATAATTTTGACCCATGCAATGTATTTTTGGCTATTGCTACAAATATACCCCAGCGACTTAAGACTGGTTTTGTGCTCCAGGGTCACATTTATACATTTGTAACAAAATTCTCATTTCCATAGTGCATCCGGACATTTTGTAATTCCCATCATCCCATCAATGTTCATTCTCATTAGATTTCTATCATTGCAATTTTTACGACTTACTTCATTAATATTATTATATAAAGATTTTATAAATATTTTATAGGCCTAAACATATTTTTAATGAACATAAATTTAAGGTATTAAAACAAATAGTACAGTATATTGACTGTCATATTTGCATTTATTGCATTTAGCATTTATTTTAATAATATACCATATTTTTGCATTTATTTATTTAGTATTTTGCAAAATTATGTCAGAAGAATTCTTAATAGTCCAAAAAATGCCCTTATTTTTTTATTTTCAATTTTCATATTCTTTCAATCACAATAGTTTGCTTACGGATTTCTTTTTTAGTGTGTTTTGAGCTTTAAGCTAATTCATGATACGTTTTTTTCTGTCGGATTTGATTGGTGATTTAAAATACCTTGTTGAAATGTAATTCTGACAGAGTTTTGGACATTTTGGTCTTTTTCAAGAGCTCTACTTGTTTATCTTGTATGATGGGGGAGTTTCCAAAATCGCCATCTAGTGAATCGATTTACCTTAAAGGGACTTTGAGTGTAATCAAAGTATGTGTGGAAATCTCATTACACTCAAAGGAAAGGCAAAATAACTTCCTTTTAGGTTTGCTCTGCCTCGTAGAATAGTAGAAAGCAAGATAAAAGCAGCCTAGACGGGTTCATTCAGATCTATTATGAAATAATCTCTTTATCATAAAGCAGAAATAATTCTAGGCAGAAATAGCCTTTTCTTTGGTCTCTGTTTGAAGTGTTTTTCAGTTCTTTCCAAACCAAAGCAGACAAAGTAGCTCATTTTCTCAAGCCGAGAAAGTCTGTCTTGCCTTCTGTATCCCATTCCCTAACAACAGATCAATTAGAATTGAGTTGCAGTAAGCGGGATGTATTGATCTATGATCATAATTTCCATAAATGCCATGAGTCCAGAGGCACAATTGATCCAGGCCAGACTCAGGGCATTTTGTCTATATATGAGCATTATTTGCATCATAATGGGAGTCACCATGGCTATAGACTGAAGAAACATTTTTACATGAAGATCATGTTGTGGAAAATAAAAATCCCAAGTGAGGCCTCTATATTATCTCAACTGCTTCTCAGCCTCATTTAGAGAATAAATAGGGATTAAACAGAGACTTTTAAACATCTTGATCCTTCAAATGTAATTTTTACTCGTCCTCAATCTTGTATTTATTCATAGTAATTGCACTGCACAAATGAATAAACTGTTAATTCTGACATTGGTGACAGAAGATAATTAGTACTGTGTTTTCGCCTCCTACATCTTCTAATGAAATTGATCAATAACTCCTTCTGAAATGCAATGTGTTTTGAGCGTATACAGTATAGAGCTATAGAGTCAAGATCTTTTTGATGTGAATGTTGTTAAAATGTCACCTTCTTCTATCTTGTTGTTACCCCTCATGATGACCCATTTTGCCACAGTAATAACACATTTTCTTGGGCAAAACTCCACAATGCTTTAGAGTGTTGCCAGGTCATTGCTACATGGCTGCTAGGGTGTAGCTATGCAGTTGCTAGGGCATTCTGGGTGGTTTCTAGGTAAGTCTGATTGCTTAATAAAGCACATTTAAATATTAACAGATTATATGTATTCAGGGTTGTAAGAATCATTTTAAAGATAAAGGTTTTAGATGGAAAGATGCACACATTGTAAAAACATTAGGCTATTTTAAACACTCTTCATTCTTTTTGCACTGATTAATATTAATCGTGACCCTGCTTCAACATCTACAAAGGAAATCAATAAATACAGTTTCACACAGCGCTGGTGTGTGAAAACACAAACTCTAAAGGTCAGCAGCCAGTCACTTGATGGCTGGGAAGCTAAAATCTCACTTCAAGGCTTCAGAGCAAACAGCATATTATTGTCAGAGATCCGTCATTTTCCAGCCCAGGAGGAAACTGTGGGATTGATTCTGAAGACAGTCTTGGCTTTAGCTACACAGTGCCACCTACAGACGTAAAACTGTTCACTTATGACATTGTTAACGTTATAATAAATGCAAAATACATTTTTATTTATTTTTGGTCTTTTGGCAGATATATTTGGGGGAAAATACAAAGAGGACAGCATGAGAGACAATAGTACAAAAAGTAAGCTACTGTACAGTTCACCTCTTTGACTACATATAGGATTATTATTTCATTTATTTTGAAAAAATGTTGCAAAAGTGTTAAAAACTTGGAACTTGTGAATGAAACTTGCAGTTTAAAGGGATAGTTCACCAAAAAATGAAAATTCTGTCATTAATTACTCACCCTCATGTCTTTCCGAACCTGTAAGACCTTCCTTCATCTTCGGAACACAAATTAAGATATTTTTGAGGAATTCTGAGAGCTCTCTGACCTTCCCATAGACAGCAAGTTTACTACCACGATCGGTCCAGAAACAAGACATCGTTAAAATAATCTATGTAACATCAGGCCAGGGGTTCAACTGTAATTTTTCAAGCTACTATAGAATACTTTTTGTGCGCAAAGAAAACAAAAATAAACAACGTAAGTGCGTGATGCTGCTGACACAGAACAGCATACTTTGTTACATTAGATCAAAACAAGCACATACTCTCAAGGTCGTCATACTCTCCAAAATGGTGCCAGGGTGACTCCGAGAAGACGAATTGTTGAATAAAGTCATTATTTTTGTTTTCATTGCACCCAAAAAGTATTCTCGTAGCTTCAAAAAATTAAGGTTGAACCACTGATGTCACATGGATTATTTTAACAATGTCCTTGTTTTACGTTAGTATCCTGCTGTCTATGGGAGGGTCAGAGAGCTCTCGGAATTCATCAAAAATATCTTAATTTGTGTTCTGAAGATTAACGAAGGTCTTAGGGGTTTGGACCAACGTGAGGGTGAGTAATTAATGACAGAATTTTCATTTTTGAGTGAACTATCCCTTTAATGTCCAGTAACCGCTCTGATCGATTCAGTTAAGGATTCTTCAGACTGATTCAAAACGGTAATTCGTTAAACAAGTCAGTAAAAGAATCGTCTCATAAAAGTTATTTGTTGGGTTTTTTTCCCACTAAAAAAGAACTGACTCATAAGAGTCATTCGCTCGTCTAGCTCAGGGATCCTCAAATCTGGCTGGCGAGATCCACTTTCCTGCAGAGTTTAGCTCTAACCCAAATCAAACACACCTAAGCATGCTAATCGGTGTCTTCAGGATCACTAGAAAATCACAGGTAGGTGAGTTTGATCAGAGTTGGAGCTAAATTCGTGATCTCTTGATCTCGTGATCCAAATTTGAGGATCTGACTCACTAATCAGAAACACCTCATAACAGTCATTTGTTCGTGAATCGTGTTGTATACTTCGATTCACAAAAAAGCACCGATAAAAGTAATTTGTACGTTAAGCATGCTTCACTGGTCATGCTCACTGTAATATTATAGATCAGTGATCACTCACGTTTTTGAATCACTAAAATGAATTGGCTGATAAGAGTCGCGTTTTTTTCTTGAATCAGAACAGGAGACATATTGATGTTTTAGCTTGCAGTTTTCCGTGAAAAAAACTCAAAAGAAAGACGTTACTATCCTTGTCACTGTCTTTTATTGCAGAAAGCTCACAACTCAGGTAAAATAAAGCAATAAGCCCCAAGAAGCCGTGGTTTACAGTGAATTTATAACAGCTAATGGGTGTTGTTGTTGTGCCTAAAACCCCCTTAGCTGTTATAAATTCACTGTAAACCACAGCTTCACGGGGCTTATTGCGTTTATAAAATGGTTATTCCATATACTTAGTAAGGTTTCACAAAATAAAACAGAGCAAATAAGTGTAATGATATTAATAATCATCAAAATCATATTATAAAACGGATAGTTTCGGTCCTTGATTCTGATTGGTTGAGCCACGTTCGAAGCCGTTGTAAATTACTCTACAAACCTACATCTTTGTTTACTTTGTGTGTTGCTTGGCAACCACTTTATTCCAACCATAGGTTCCAACCACAACTGTTTCTGAGGAACTACATTGTTTGGTGGAAGAATACTGTTTTTATTAATATCATAAAATTAATAACATTATTTTATTAATAATGACACTTCGAGTCATGCCTAACAACACCTCTTAGCTGTTATAAATTCATTGTAAACCATGGCTTCTTGGGGCTTATTGCTTTATTCTTCCACCAAACAATGTAGTTCCTCAGAAGCAGTTGTGGTTGGAACCTATGGTTGGAACAAAGTGGTTGCCAAGCAACACACAAAGTAAAACAAAGGTGTAGGTTACAAATTTACAACGGCTTCGAATGTGCCTCAACCAATCAGAATCAAGGACTGGAACCCATCTGTTTTATAATATGATTTTGATGATTTGCTGCAGTGCTTAAGATTCCTAATTTTGGCTCACCAAAGTTTTTTTTTTTTTTTTTATGTCCTCTTTGATTTTTTTTTTATAAGTAAGTAAGTAGGCAAGTAAGTAAATAAATTACTAAATAAATAAATGCTAATAAATTAGAGAGCCAAAAATTCTTCCAAACCATGTCTTTATATAACCCAAATACACTTTGATAAACATACAATAATGATTCATATCATAAAGATGTTGGGGCGGATTTCGTGGGAAAATACATTCCAGTAGAGCCGATCGAAGCAGATTTTTAACCGTGAAAGTGCCAGGGACACAGTGAAACTTTAAGGTTAAAGATTTGTTTCTCTAACCCCTAAATATGTAAACAGTACTACATATGTTTTATTTAACAATCACCCCTAATTATTTGTGAGATCTGTGCCTAGTTAACAACTGTTTTCCCTAGTCTTTCCCTAATGTGACAAAGACAAACTGCCCTCTTCTGTCCCCTGCTGTGTTGTTCTGTGGGGATAAAGAACCAAACACTCAAGCTCATTAACCAGATTGTTTATATGGCGTCGCCTTCTGAGTTTTAGATGGTGTCACATACTACATACCACAATACAGCATAGTGTTTCTCAGTAATACAGCTGGACTCATGATGTGTGTGACTTCCAGCTGTCAGAGATGGTCACTCAGACCACAGGAATGGTTATAAATATAACACCAACATTTCAAACATTTCCATTTTGTTAATGAACCAACCTCGGTGTTGATTTATCAAAGAGGAAGTTATTATGAGATTTAACAAAGCAAATGCAGATAAAGCAGAGAATATATCTTATGTGCATCCCGACCCGGGGGGTTCAATTACCACAAAATGACACGATCAGACATGATGGATAACTGGCTGCAACTAAATGTGTTTGGAGTGCAACTTCACAAACAGTAATGCCGTGAAATGAGGGAATGTGTAATTGCTTTTGTGTATAAATGCATCTCAGTGCGCATATACAGTATATGGATGCACGTGAGAGCTGTTTTCGGACTCAAAATTACCAAATTACCGCCAGACATTATTTCTTTCGCTGTCACTAAGCATTAGTCCATTTTTCCATCTCTACGGCACTACCTTGATTGAAAAATGGTAATGAAGATGCATAATGAAGAGACCTAATATCCTGCGGTCAATAAGACAACCTAATATAGTCAGTAGACGTCCATTTATGTGCCGCAGCACCAGGCAGCTGAAGTTTATTATCGGACAGATGACTGAATTACCTTCTCAAAACAAGGTAAATGTCTTCTGATGATAGCGGTGACTAGTATCTCAAAAGGGATTATTAGGGATAATTGTATGTTAGCAAACATCACTGCTGCTCATACTTGGTTAAGGTGGTTAAGGTGCAGTCATATTTACGGTTGTCCACGAAATTTTGTGAAATTTTTCAATAGGAATACAAGCAATTGGGAATTTTGCATGAGGGAGAAAGATTTTCCCATGCAAATTTCACCAGCTTGACCAACAGAAATCTGCTGGGTTTAAAAATGACTTCTGAGTTATATAATTTCTATGCATATAAAGTCAATTTCTTAAGTGTAATTTGATATGGACACCAAAATGGGTGTGTGTAAACTAAATGCATCATGGCGGTGCGTTTTGCACAGGTAAACAACGCTTAATTTTAATTAAAAATCATGCTGATAACATTACTGTTTATATTCTTTTTAAATTAGAATGTGTTTAATTATATTAGATTGTGCACAGTGCAGTAGGTCTGTACAGAAAGATGCATCTGCGCGTGGAATATCCTGTGGAGACGCCATGTGATGCATGTCTTCAATAACAGCACATTTCTAATCTGCTGCAAAGAAACGCTGATGGTTTGTGAATCAAAGCCCCTCTTTTATTACTCCATCTGTTTCCTCTGGATACGGCGGGCATTGGGTTTCTTGGTTGTAATGCCACTTTTGATTTCGTCTTGTTTTCCTTTTACTCACACTCCTCCCTTAATGTCAGGTTTATTTTTTGTCTAACAATACTTCCCATAGGAAAGAAAAATCACAAATGGGATCTTTAACATCTCAGTTGTTTCTCCTAGATGGCAATGAGATTACATGGACAGCAAATGAAGACTGAACTCCAACTCAAAGTTCTTCTCCCAAGAAACCAAGAAGAAAGTCATTTCACATGCGAGTTAGAAAAATGTCTCGAACTATGTTCTGATTTTTTTCTTTTTAAGATGCCCGCATTATTTTCAGCCTAAGCCTATAGCAAAAGTCATTCTGTGTTTTTGATTTTCATCAAATTTCATTGTCATTGCTATCATGATATTTGGTGACATCGTCACATACTGGTCATAAAATGAAAATATTGATACATCTTCTATATCTTCTAATACTGATATAGCTTTTTGGCACTCCATTGCAATCTTAAGCTTATTCTTTTTCCTTCATGCAAAGTTCAATAATATCACAATAATATGTTTCCAAGTTATTCAATCTATAATTTCTATAATCAGTAATATTTCTAAGATATCTGCAGAGTTCCTACAGCTGACCAATGAATTTCTTCCAGTTATTTATGATTAGTGGATGAAAAAAATTAAATAATAAAATAAATAATTGTATTGATAATTCAATCAACAATGCATTATTAATAATTTAATTTTTAATTTTATGTAATTTATGCAATATTTATAAAATAATTTAATGATATTTCATTTATTACTTAAATGATTTAATGCTTAATTTTTTGTGCTCAAAATGAGCAATTTTTGACTGATTAAATGGAGAAGAGACCATAACTACACTCTAAAAAAAATGGTGCTATATAGCACTAAAAGTGGTTCTTGTCTCGTAATTATAGGGGAACCACTTTTGGTGCTGTATAGCACCAAATCTTGGTGCTTCAGTGGTTCTACAGTGGTTCTTCACCGGTTCTTTGGCATGACTGAGGGGCTATATAGCACTGCTACCATATACAGAACCAGTTAAGCTCCTGTATGGTTCTTCAGCGGTTCTTCAGTGGTTCTTTGGGGTGATTAAGGTACTATATAGCACCACTGCCATACAAAGAACCTGTTAAGCCCCTTTAAAAGTTCTTTACGAGCCAAAGAACCACTGTTGGTGCTGTTTAGCACCATTTTTGTTGAAGAAATACAATGCAATATGGCAGCTCTTATGGTTCTACATAGCACCATTTGACAAAGGTGCTGTATAGCACCTTTAAAGATATGGTGCTATGTAGCACCAAAAGTGGTTCCCCTACACTGTAAAAAAAAAAAAAAAATGTTGAGCCAACTTAAAATTAAGGCAACCAGCTTCAGCAGATTTTTGAGTTTTCTCAACTTGTTGTTTTAAGTTTATACAACAAAAAGTTGAGAAT